>PVKE010004406.1:12160-65073 GCA_004027555.1 Craseonycteris thonglongyai
CTCTCTCTCTCTCTCTCTCTCTCTCTCTCTCTCTCTCTCTCTCTCTCTCTCTCTCTCTCTCTCTCTCTGGACCAACCGAGAATTTTACTGGCTGCATAGAAGCTATAGAAGTAAATAACCGGAGATCTTTCATCCCTTCCGAAGCTGTGAAAAAAATTAACATTGATACTTGCAGGTAAAGTGTCACTAATGATTTTTTTCAAGTAAGTGTTCAAACAACCACATCAAAAGGCAAGATTTCCATTTGAAATCATCTAATCAAGTCTAGATTATATTGCCTTCATTTTGTTCTTTCTTCATATTTCATATTCTAACTTACTTTCTTAGAGACTATAATTTTTAAGCTATGATCCCAGTTAAGTTGGATCATTTATTTATGACAAATTTCTTCTTTGTGCTATACAAGAAACATTATATCCACCAACAAATGATCAGTGAGTCAAGAAGAGAAAACATAACATTTATAATATAAATGTTATATTTATAACATTTCAAATATAAGCACACTGATAATTATGTAAGTGCTTTATTGTTCAGAGTACTAAATGTTTCTTTCTTCCACACTAGTACTCTCAAAAAGTTGTCCTTGTGCTTGAATTTCCTTTATTAGTGACACATTCCTTTCAAATAATCTGCTCTGATTATAGAAATCTTTACATGTGTGTGTTGGAGGGAGGGTTGGTTAAAGGGATAATACAGTTGACACAGTATTAGGCATTAATGCATTGATATCAATTGGATTTTTTTTAATCCCTACAGCAAAGAAAAAAGGATTATTTTAGGTGTTTTATAGTGCACTGGAAAAGGTTCACACGGGTTAGATAGGATTGCATGGTGATATGGAATTTTTGATCACAGGATAGCAAAAAAACCATTTGGCAACAGCTGAAACACATTTATTGCACCAAACATTTTAGAAGTACTGAAATGCTACTGTGCTCTCTGGTCCAAGGTGAATAAACAGTCACGCAGTGACAGTTTTTAAGGAATTTATAGTGTAGTAGAGGAGATATTGATGAAGTATTTAAATGAATACATAAATATGAATAGTGATCAGGAAAAAAATGCAAAAGGCTATGAGAACTTATGAATAAAATCAAATCTTCTTTAGAGCTGGGGGGGGGGGGGATTGTTTATATTTAAGAATTAAAGAAACACTCCAGAAGGTAGAATTATTTGTTCAACTTTAGGCTAATACATTTAAAATATATTTATGGCATCTATGACACAGTGGTAGACAATGTGCTTTTTGTTTGTTTGCCCATGTATTTTGTTTTTAATCAAGTAAAAGCTTCATATCTTACATAATATACTAGATGGGTACTAGCAATATTAATATAAATTAAGCACCTTGTAAGTCCTTATATTTTACTATGTATTCCTAATTTTTTTTAAGAAAAGCTTATCTCTATTCTTTCTTTCTTTCTTTCTTTCTTTATTTATTTATTTTATTGTTAAATTTATTGGAGTGACATTGATTGATATCAATTACATTGTTTCCAGGTGTACAATTTTACATTACATTGTCTATACATTGCATTATGTGCTCACCACCCAGAATCAGCTCACTTGTCTCCATTCTTGATTAATATGCAGTTAGTATTTTCTAACAGTTATTTAACTTTCAGGTCCTTTGTTCTGTACCTTCTCTGTTAAATACTATGATCTGTTAACTGTTATTAAATTAATTATGAGTAGTCACTAGGTAGTAAACCCATTGAAAAGGATTCAATCCTTTGATAATTTATATACTCATCTGCTAATTTAGCAATTTGATAAACATTCATTTTCTTTTTTTTTTTAGAAATTATTTTTTACAATTTTATTTTATTTTATTGTTTTTGACAGAGAGAGAGAGAGAGAGAGAGAGAGAGAGAGAGAGAAAGATACAGAGAAAGATACAGAGAAAGATACAGAGACAGAGAGAGAACTGAACTGGGGGAACTCTCCAGTTCAGCATATGGGTCCGCACGGGCTGGGGCTGGGATTTGATTCTTGGTCCCCGGCGCTGCAAAGTGAGTGCTTAACCCACTGAGCCATCCCGGCTTCCCCAACATTCATTTTTTAATTTTTATTTTGTTAAGGAAGAACACATTTAATTTTGGACTGAAGGGATGAATGTAAAATGAAAACAAAAATTGATTTTGTGGTCTCATTTATCTGCAAGAAAATTCAAAACTTAATCTTTTCTTCATCTCTCTTCTATAGAGTCCTATTCTATTTGCTTCAAATGCCATTTATTTGACCCCTGTTTTATAATATTAGTTCTTTAACCGCAGGATGACTTAAAGCGTCTAGTGATATACCCCTTCTTGTAATATCCAACAGAGCTGTGCACATATAAAGGTATTTTGCTTGTAATTAGAATTAGGACAAGTGGAGACCACTAAATTTCTGTGAATATTTATTCTGCCTTTTCCAGAAATTCCTCCCACCACTTCATTTTGCTTAAGACCACCTTTCCTAAGAGACATTATACAGGATTGATTTGGAATATAGTTTTTTTTTAAGCCTAATTCTGCAAATTATTGGCTGTTTGATGGTGAAAAAAGTTTAAAAGATCCCCATTCCTCAGTCATTTTATCTGTGAAATCAGAATAATAAGCATTACTTCGTATGTTTGTGAAGATTGGACATACTCCTTTGTTAAGAGCTCAATGACATTGGCCCTTTTTGAAAAAACTTATTCCCATCTTCAGCAAATTGACTCTTCTAGTCCCTCTTGCACAAATCTCTTCTCCTTCTACCCACTCCTCTTCTTCAGAAGTCTGCTTAGACATAAACTTAATGTCACCTCCTCAGAGAGGCATTCCTGGACCATCCAAAATACAATCACTCCCCTGCCATGTCTGCTAGTCACTCTGCATTTCCTTAATTTGTTTTGTACTATTTATGAGATATGTCACTGTTTGAGTATATTTATTTATTTGTCTCTGGATTTCTTATATGACTCCCTTCACTATAATGTGTGCTCCTTGTGGATATGAACCCTGCAGTGCTCTTTCACTGTTATTTTTCCAAAGCCTGGAACAGATGTTCAGAGATTTGCTGTATAAAATATCTTGTTATTCTATGGTGATTATTTCTTCACACAATTTAATTATGAAATTTCTTTTAAATTTACTCTACACAGTGAGTCTCCAACGTTTTGATCTTTGCATTCTTAAAAATTATTGATTTCAAAGAGCTTTTTTCTAATGTGGAATACAGTGTATTTATCATATTAGAAAAAAAAAATGAGGAGTTACAAATGTATTTTAATTCTTATAAAATAAGATAAACTCATTACATGTTAATATAAATAACATTGAATAGCATATTTTTATTAAAAAAATAACTGTACCTACCAAATCAAAACATAAAATTAATAAGAACAGTGGCTATGTTTCACATTTCTTTTGCAATATTTTTGTTGTGGTGGTTAAGTTTATTGAGGTAACATTGGTTAGTAAAAATTACATAGGTTCCATATGTACAATGCTATAGTACCTCATCTATACGTTGCACTATGTGTTCACCACCCAGAGTCAGTACTCCTTCCATCACCATATATTTGGCTACCCCTCCCTCCTCTCCTATCCCTCTCCCTTCTTACCCTCAGGTAACCACTGAACTATTAACTGTGTCCACAAGTTTCTGTTTCTTTGTTGTTTTCAGTTTTATATTCCACATATGAGTGAATGCATATGGTTCTTGTTTCTCTTTCTGTCTGGTGTATTTTGCTTAGTATGATGATCTCAAGGTCTATCTATGTTTTCACAAATGAGAGTATTTCATCTTTTCTTACAGCTCAGTAATATTCCACTGTGTATATATAGCACAGCTTCTTTATCCAGTCATCTATCAAAGGGCATTTTGTTTGCAAATAGCATTAATGTCTGGTTTAATGAAGGTACATGGAATCTCATATGTGCTCATGCATTCAATATATCTAATAATTGTTCTGCTGCAGTAAAAATAAATCTGGCCTCAAACATGAATTTGGAAATGATAAGTGCATTTTAATAACCTTTTCAGATGATTAGGAGTACTCTTCTTTGATATAACAAAACTGGTAGTAATAGATTGTTAAAGATTAGTTGCAGTGTGGAATGTGAAACCTGATTAATGAAACTTGTACTCTTTTAAGTTAAAAATTCAATGTTCTGTTTTATGTTGGGTTTTTTTAAGATTTATTTTATTGTTTTAAGAGGAGAGAGAGAGAGAGAATGCGAGAGCTCAGAGCAGTCTCCAGAGCTTTACATCACTAGTTGTGACATGGCTTTATTTCACACAGATGAATGTGGGGCTGCGTGGGACGGAAGCCAAACTGGGGGCCTCCCTCGTGGGAGACCAGAACTTGTGGCTGAGCCATCCAGCGGTTACCAGTTGTGCCACAGTTCAGCGTATGGGGTTTTCATGTACTGAACTGGGAAATGAACCCTGGGAATTGGACCTCACAATTAGGAGGAAGCAAGCACTCAAGCCAGAGCTTTCCTGGCATACCCATTTTACGTTTCGAATGAATCTATACTTGTGCATGATTTTGTACTGTCATTTGCAAAGTATTGGTTTCTTTAGTTATTCAGTTATCCCAAATGTCAACATATGTCAATATAAAATATCAACCATTTTATATAGGAATAACCCCTCCAAGCTTTTTGGAAAAGTTTTTCATGGTTTTAATGCTGTCAAACCCACAGTGATGGATAAGATTTTTCCAAAATTTAATATTTGCTTATAAGCTCAAATTTCAGCATTGGCAACAAATACTATTAGTTGTTTTGTTTTTTCAGGTGACAGGCTCAAAAGTTTTTGAGAAAATGTCTCATACCTATGATTGCATAACCATAGTTTGAATGTTTTTTGTTCTTTCAAGTAAAATTCTGTTCCAGAAAAAGAAGAAGCTAGCTAATCTCACATGTCAAATAGTCACATAAGTGCTTTTCCTTGAGGAATCCTTCACTTATCAGCCAGCAACAGAAATACTTCATGCCTACTCCCCTTTTCATCACACACATTATTAAAAAGGCATATACTACTTATAAGTGATATTTTTTTAATAACAATTTTACCACTGCCTCAAGTACATTTTTAAGTGAAATTAGCATTTTTTATTTTTTTATTTTATTATTAAATTTACTGGGGTGACATTAGTTAGTAAAATTACAGAGGTTTTAAGTGTACATTTTTTAAATACATTATCTATATATTTTATATATATAGTGTTCACCGCCCAGAGTCAGTTCTCTTATCACCATGTATTTAACCCTCCCTCTCTCCTCACTCTCTGATAACCAGTAAACTATTGCCTGTGTCCACAAGTTGTTAGTTTGTTTTTGTTTCTTTGTTGCTTTTAGTTTTATTTCTTACATATGAGTGAAGTCACGTGGTTTCTGACCTTTTCATACCATATAAACAAAATAAAAGATAAAAACTGTATGATTATATCAATTGATAAAGAAAAAGCGTATAACAAAATACATCTATTTATGATTAAAACACTTAATAAAATGTGTATTAAAGGAAAGTATCTCAACATAATAAAAGCCATATATGACAGACCCTTGGCCATCATACTAAATAGTAAAAATCTGAATTTTTTTGTCCTGCATTAGCACTTTTTAATTGTAAGTGGAAATACTATATTTATTAGTATAATTTGGTACCACCATTTTAATTCATACTAAGGCATTAGCAGTTTTATCCACCATTACTCTTCTCCTATCATTAAAAATGTAAACAATGTGGAAAAATTAAATAATATCTTGGTATTATTATTATAAATATTTTAACCTCATGGGTCATATAAAAGATTGCTGGATTGTCCCAGACTATACTATAATTATTGCTTTTCATTAATCTGTCTTGTGACTCTCTGTTTACCTGATCATTACAGCAAAGCTAATCTATACAAATACAATAGTTTTTATTCACAATGCAGATCAATGAGGAGGTATCGTCCCTAAAAACAAAATTAACTTCTGGAGGGCGGGACCCTTGTAGTACAGGCTTCTTGGCTAGGTGAGTGCTAGTGAGTGTTCTAGCACTTCGTCTGCATTGGTGTACCAACCGGTGTTGCTGTACAAAGCTGCATACGGCTTCAGTGAATTTTTATTGGAGACTCTTTCAATGAGTTTTCCCACTTCATGATGTGTGATACACACAACGTGCAGCATGACAATGCACTTGTCCACACAGGACTGAGTGTTCAGCAGTTTTTGACCAGAAACAACATAACTTCTGTGCCCCACCCTTCCTTCACTCAATCTTGCCCCAAGCAACTTTCTTTTCTTAATAATTGTTAAACTTATTGGGGTGACATTGGTTAGTAAAAATTACATAGGTTCCAGGTGTACAATTCTACATTACATCATCTATGTATTGCATTATGTGCTCACCACCCAAAGTCAGTTCTCTTTCCACATATATTTGATGCCCCCTCCCCACTCTCCTACCCCACCACCTCCCCCCTTACCTTTGGGTAACCACTAAACTATTGATTGTGCCCATAATTTGTTTCCCTGGATGAAAAAAGTCCTGAGAGAGAAACATTTTTGTCCACTTGGAAGAGGTAAAACAAGAAATGGCTGAAGCACTTAAAAGACATCAAAATCAACAAGTTCAAAAACTATTTTGAGCAGTGGAAAAAGCACCTCACTCAGAGTACTTTCAAATGAGAGTACTTTGAAAGTGACTGAAGTTTAAACATGCAAGAACATATTTTTTATAAATACATTCAATTTGGGGAGGTCCCCCCTTATACGTGAGATTCATTTTATGACAGGGTTGTCCTACTATTAATTGTAGCACTGAGATGCTGCTATTGAGAAGCCAAAACTAAAATTAATATTAGCTCCAGTATTACACACATAAAGTAAAGTGAATATCCCCATAATTTGTGGAATTCTTGTTTGATGCTTATTGATGCATTTTTTAATTGACCAAAAGACTTTAATAAGTTAATTCCTTATAACTTTTATTACACTATGTGTCTTTGGCTCACCTCAAAGCTTCTAGAAAATGATCTATATTCCCTATAATATTTTTTAAAATCTTACTCTTTATACCTTTGAAATATATTTTATTCTTATTTTTTACTAAAAATTAAATATATTTAAAATTTTAACATGATTTGATATACAAGGTTTGCCATTTAAGTTCACAAACTCATCCTAGAAAAAGTGCTGAATATCACTACAGTCACCTTTAAAGTACTCCCCTTGGGAAGCTATGCACCAATGCCAGTACCTAATCCACCCTTGAAAGCAATTTTGCAACTCTTTCTGGAATGGCCATCAGAGCCATTGTTCTATTACCACTGGTGTCCTGAATGTCATCAAAATGTCTTTCTTTTAATATTTTCTTTATCTTCAGGTAAAGAAAAAGTAATTGGGGGCCTGATCAGGTGAGTAGGAAGGTTTTTTCAACACAGTTGTTTACTGGCTAAAACCTCCATCACAGACAATGCTGTGTAAGCTGGTGCATTGTTGTGATGCAAGAGCCATGAGTAGTTGGTGAAGAGTTCAGTTCATTTATGCCTTTTTCACACAGCCTTTTTGGCACTTTGAAACCGTCAACTTGGTTAACTCTTTGTCCAGTTGGAACAAATTTATAACAAACAATTTCTCCATTACCAAAAAAAAAAAAAAAAGTTTAGTAACTTTGTTTTGATTCTTGATTTGGACTAATATGACTATTTTGGTTGTGGAGAATTATTATATCTGACTTTCACTGTGCACTTTGACACTTTGTTTCAGGGTTGTATTGGTATACCCATGTTTCATCACCAGTGATAACATGGCCAAACTATCATCTTGCCTCTCCAAAAGGTCTTGGCAAACTCAAGCTCAGACATTCTTTCAATGGCACACAAAAACATGCAACAAATAATAGTGAACAGTACTCAGCAAGACACTGCCACATGTCAACACAAACACAGCTGTGAGACACTGATATACCAAAGTTATTAAACCTTATGGAGTTGTTTGTATAGTGCTGCTAACATAAGCACACAGTGTCAAGTTCATGAACTCAAATGTCAGTACCTGTATACCTAGAAGGAGATTTACTGGATCAGTTCTATTCTTAGTTTTTGCAAAGCCTCCATATTGTTTTATAAAATGGCTATACCAAATTACATTCCCACCAATAGTGTACAGGAATCCCTTATTTTCATTTTTTCACCAACACTTTTTTTTTGTAAGTGTGATAACCACCCTAACATGGTTAAGTTATCTCATAGAAATTTTATTTGTATTTCCCTAATAATTAGTGACATTGAGCAACTTTTCATATATCTGTTGACCATTTGCAGACTGTATATTTTTTGAAAAATTATCTGTTTATGCCCTTTGCCATTTCTTAATCTTTGTCTTTTTGCTATTGAGTTGTATAAGTGTCTTATAGTTATAGAATATTAAGCCCTTATTAGATATATAATTTGCAAATATTTACTTCTAATCCATTGGTTGCCTTTTCTGTTTTGTTGACTGTTCCCTTTGCTGTGCAGGAGAGGTTTTTTGTTTGTTTGTTTTGTTTTGTTTCATTTTGTTTTTCACTTGTTTATTTTTTTCTTTTGTTACCTGACATTTTAAAGTTATACCCCAAAACCATTTTCAGGTCAATATTAAGGAGCTTTCTCTACATTTCCTTCTAGGAATTTTATAGTTTCAGATCTTAAATGTAAGTCTTTAATCTATTTTAAATTGATTTTTATTTATGGTATAAGATAAAGGCGCAATATCATTCTTTTGCATATGAATATCCAGTTTTTCCAACATGGTTTATTAAAATTTATTTTAAATCTATAATTTATGTTGAAGATATAATATTATAATTTTAAAAGACTATGATGAGATCACCATAGCAAGTATTTTAATTATATAAGATGTGAAACTAAGTCTATAGTGGAAACTTTGCTTCATAATGCTCTGCTTTGAGAAATATTTTACTTATATTTTAAACAAATCCTATAATTCTACAGCTTGATAGGTAAAATGTGGAAGTGATATATTACATACTTGGAAAATTATATGTATAGTAGTCCCCTTTTATCCACAATTTTATTTTCTGTGGTTTTAGTTACTCATGCTCAACTACAGTCTGAAAATATAAATAGAAAAATGAATTTAAAAAAATAGTATAAGGGAAAGCTGGAATGGCTCAGCAGGTTAAGCGCTCGCTTTGAAGCCCCGGGGACCGACAATCGAATCCTGGCCCCGGCCCCGGCCCATGCAGACCCACATGCTGAGCTGGGATGTGCCCCCAGTTCAGTTCTTACGGAGACCTACGCGGGACACTCCCGGCCCAGTTCCTGCCCTGCGCAGCCCCGCACCCACCTGTGGAGTAAAACTATATGGAAAACTAATGTCAACTATGGAGACTGCTCTGGGCCCTCCCCGTTCTCTCTCTCTCTCTCTCTCTCTCTCTCTCTGTCTCTGTTTCTCTCTGTCAAAAATCAATAAAATAAATCTTTAAAAAAATATATATATATATAAGTTTTAAATTGCACACCATTCAGAGTAGCATGACAAAAATCTCATTCCATCCTGCCCATCCTGTCCTGTAAGGGACATATATCATTTCTTTGTACAGCATATTCATCTGCCCATTAGTTACTTAGTAGTGCTATCTTGCTCATCAGATCAACTATAGTGGTATTAATTACGGTGTTTGTGTTCAGTTAACCCTATTTTACTTAATAATGCCACATTCATGAAACTTTCATTACAGTCTATTATAGTTGTTTTATTTTGTTATTGTTAATGTCTTATTATGCCTAATTTATAAATTAAACTTTATTATAGTTATGTACGTACAGGAAAAATAGTATATATAGTTAGGTACTATCCATCGTCTCAGTGTCCACTGGGGGGTCTTAGAACGTATCGCCTGTGGATAAGTGGGGACTACTCTGTCTTCTCAGACAGCAAGATTCACTCCCATATAGCCAAGATATTTTTCTTTGTTTTTGTTTTTAATTTTGTATAAATCTTGGAATTTAATGATGAAAGAATACATGTGTATATGAGGGCTGTCTGGAAAAACTCCAGCCATTCTCAGTATAACAAGAATAGTTATATGACTAGATGCTTACCAGATAATCATCACAGATTTGTAAATCTTTTTTTTTTCTTTTACCTCTGAATTTTCCAAATCAAAACTAGATAAACCTAACAGACTTAATAATAAATAAAATTTAGAAAATGAATATTTATCAAAATATTACTAAAATTTTTTATCATCTCATATTTTGGGTTTTTTTATCATCTTCAATTTACTTCGCAATATATTTAAATGAGTTTTTCTCTAGAATTTCATACTAGACTAAATAACATATTTAGGATTCTCATGATTTTAATATTAAAAGGAAAGGTGGTCAATCTCTGTGAATAGATATTGTTTATGAGTGAATATGGGGAAAAAAATTATAGACATATAAGTTCTCCAGACATAGTTGTGTCTGGAGATACACTAGAATAAAGCTAGTGAGTTTATAATTGAAGTTTTTAACGATCTAGGCTTTATCAACATTTAAGCTAATTACGTATTTTTTTCCATGTATATAAGATAATAGTTTTGTCTAAAATTATTAGATCAAAAATTAGGAGTCATCTTATATATGGGAGTAACCCAACGTGTATTGATTTTTTAAAGTTGGGCTAGAAAAGTAGCCGAACATTAAGTCTTATACATGGGAAAATATGTAATTGCATGTTTGTATAAATACATGAATTATTATTTTTATTGTTAAATTTATTAGGGTGACATTGTTTAGTAAAAATTATGTAGGTTCCAGTAGTACAATTCTATAGCACTTGATCTATGTGTTCACCACCCAAAGTCAGCTTTCTTTCCATCACCATATACTGTGTTCCCTCTCCCTACATACTTGTATTATTTATCCACTCCCCAAATATTAGCAAAGGAGTGACAAGGTTTATGGAATCATAATCTCCTTTGATATATCTAAAATAACTTTAGACCCTTGTATGTGTAAATTCATTCTTCCCCATGATCACTAAGAAACTTACGTTTAAATGCATAGCTTTTGTCATATTTTTTTACATTCTTCAAATGAGATGACACCTGGATCTCACTTACACTCTGATTCTAAAGCTTAGAACAATCACATATAAAGATGACAACAGTAACTATAGAATCCTATATTGAATGGTAGTTAGGCTCCTTATTTGTGTAACTTAGTGCTTTCTTTATTAATAAATGGTGATGATAATACTGGCCATGGAGAATTGCTGTAAGAGATGCATGATTTAACATATACTTAAAAAAAATTTTTTTGAATGGGGCCAAATAACCAGTATGCACAATGCCTGGACATAGGAAGTTCTTCTATTTTGATAACTAGTATAATTAGAAATCTTCACATACATTTATTTGACCACATTTTCTATCAACTAGGAGAATAATAATCTAAGAATAATGATTTCCATGTGAATTTCGAATGTGCTTCCTTCACTTTTTTTAAAGTATCTATTTTTATAGTACAAAATGAACAAAATAATATCCTGAAATAATTTTTTAAATAAATGCAAAACCACTTAAGAGTAAAGTAAAAATATAAATTTTATAGATTTTGTTACACTATACATGGGTTCATATATATTCTAATTTAACTTTTTTTTACTTTGCATCAGTTTTTTAACTGGAATATATTTTTATTTCTCTGCATTGTTGAAGCTCTCCAATGTTCTATTCCTGTCTCCTTCAAATCTCTGCATTGTATTCTTTCCTTGACAATTGAAAGTTATCAATATTTATATTTTAAAGTCTATTTTAATACTTGGGAAATGAGTCATTCAGCAACAAGAAACTTTAGTTTTGCAATGAAATGGATATAGTCAGTTTTACTTACAAATGTTATAATATTTGGTATAATTTAATATGAATTTTTAATGTTACTAGTTGAAGTTTGGGTAATATACAATGTTTTATTATAAAAAGTGGAAACATTGTTCATTTTGGAATAGCATTCATGGTAGTGATCATAATTAATGATGACCCCATAAATACTATCTTATAGGCTCGACACTGGTGCAGGTTATAAGGATCATATACCTCAGTGCCCTCAGGTTTCTGTATACTACTCTATGCTTCTGTCATTGTTTATTTTTAATTTCTGCTTTTGGTATTAATGGATGGCAATCTTCCAAGTGTTTGCCATTGCTTTCAAAACAAAAGCTAAATTCTCTACTAGCTTTGCAACAGAACAGACTTGCCCCCACAGAAATAGTTGCACAGCAATGAACAAACTTGCTCAATTCTTTCTACCCTCCTCCCGTTCCTTTCAGCTAGGTGGGACTATTAAGTTAGTCCTCATCAGTGGAATGTCAGCTGAAGCAAAGTATCTGATTTCTGATATATTTTTAACCTAGCTAAGGCACCAGAATGTTCCTATTTAATACTTGAGCCCCCTTTACTTAACTGGTTCCACTGTATTTTTCCAGCCTCTTTCTCACACTCTTCCATACTTTCCTATTTATTTCTCAATTTTATAAGGCAGTACACTTTCAGTTAACTGGAACTCAAACAACTGGCAAAACTCTTCAAGCAGCCAGCACAAGCGTTTTGCCGGTTGCTTGAGAATGCCAGATACACTTATCCAGCATCTACCAATCACCAGGGGTACTGGTTAACTGGAAGCCTACTGTATTTTCAATGCCTGCCATGCTGTGGATATTGATATAAATAAAGAAAAACTCCTATCACCAAGGAACTCACAGCATATTCCAGGGAGAAGACATTGATAGACAATTATCATAAAAGTGGCAATTATGGGGAAGCCGGGATGGCTCAGTGGGTTAAGCGCTCACTTTGCAGCGCCAGGGACCGAGGATTGAATCCCGGCCCCAGCCCGTGCGGACCCATATGCTGAAGTGGGAGCTGCTGCAGATCAGTTCTCTCTCTGTATCTCTCTCTCTCTCACTCTCTCTCTTTCTCTCTCTCTCTCTCTCTCTCTCTCTCTCTCTGTCAAAAAACCAATAAAAATAAATAAAGAAAATTTTTTTAAAAGTGGCAATTATAATAATATAAATACTTCTTTGGTTGCTGTAAGAGTGTGATTGATGAAAAGATATCAGCAGACACAGGAAACGTCACTTAGAATAGGAGGTACAGAGTATGACTTTGTAGCACATAGTCACCTATGCTGGGTTTAGTTCTAGTCAAAGAGACAACTTCCCTGACTCTTCATTCCAAAGATGATAATCAGTTATAAACAGATATTGCTTGATACAACAGTCATTTTAGTTCATTCAAGAAGCTCATTGAGAAGATGCCAGGATGGCTCGGTGGGTTAGGTGCTCACTTTGCAGCACTGGGGTCTGAGGATTGAATCCCAACCCAGCCCATGCTGACCCATATGCTGAACTGGGGTATGACCCCCATTTCAGTTCTCGTTAGAGCGAGCTTCCCGTGTGGGAGGCCCCCAGTTCGGCCCCCAGCTTGTGGGGGCATGCCTCTCATGCAGGAAACCCATACCCAGTTTCTGCCCTGCGTAGCCCCCATACACACCTGTGTGGAATGAAACCATATTGAAAACTATTGACATACAACTATGAAAACTGCTCTGGGCCCTCCCCCTTCTCTCTGTATCTCTCTGTCTCTTTATATCAAAAATAAATCTTTACCAAAAAAAAAAGAAAAAAAGAAGCTCATTGATTACCATCTTCTCGCCCCTCTCAACTTTTCTACAGACTCTAGCAATGTGGCTGCCTACTTACCAGGTACATGTAACATAACCTCAGAGAACACTGTGTGCATACTGTGTGACTATATACCTCAAAAGTCAAGTTTCTAAGAATACTACTGAATATTAGACCCTAGCTGGATCTGACCACAGATGTGCCTGAGATTTATTTCTGTAATATCTATTCATTTATTCCTTCAGTAAATATGTATTGACCTCTTACCAGATGGTCTGGTTCTCTTCCAAATATTTTAGTATAAAGGCATAAAAACAGGCCCAGTCTGCCCCTAATGAGCTATCTAGTGCATTTTCAGGGTAAGAAGGTGGAAATGAAAAAGGAGAATACCCAAACCTAGCAGAGAGCAGGCATATCAGCATCAGAAACTACACTTAGTCTCCCTCCTTCAGAATCTGAATGCCTTTCAAATATTAAAGAATAGATAGAGGCTTCCTATGCTATGAGAATTCCTGCCATCATGAGAAATTGGTGGGTAAATCTTATCTTCCACATCAATTTTGTTGTTTATTGGGTGAAACAACAAAATAAAAACAAGGGTCACTCTCCTAATGGATATATAAACATATAAGGGATTTTATGATGCACAAAAGAGCATCATCTATTTCAGATTGGGAGGAAGTGGGTATGATTTATAAGGGAAGAAATACCTAAACTTGGTTCTAAAGTGAGAGTTTACCAGGAGAATAGGGAAAAGCATTTTAGGTAAAGAAACAAAGATTTTTTAAATGCCATGTTTGATATTGTTGGAGCATAAAATGCAACACAGGAAGTTTGAGTGATCAGCCTTAAAAGGTAAACTCAGACCAGAAAATGAAGGTTTGGTGCATTAAAGAAGTTGGAGCTACTGAGAATCAGGGGTTAGAATACACATTTTAGATGGATCAGCAGGGTCCCTCTAAGCAGATTGTAGCCTAAATCTGAAGGCTTGAGCCTCAAGTTAGGGAGACCAGATAGGAAGCTATTTCAGTAATCTAAGAAAAAGTGAGTGCCCAAAACAAGTCAGCATTGTAAAGATAGAGCGGAATAAAGGCATCTGTTATTTAGAAGGAATGATGGCTGGATTCTGCTACTGAGTTTCAAGTAGATTAAGAAAAAAAAGAGAATGACTCCTGAAATTTTTGCTAAAATGTCAGGGTAAAAGTGGATAACCTTAGCAGATATTATCACAGGAGAAGTAAATTTTTATCATTTCTCAGCCTGGGTTCCTCGTGTGCTACTATTTTATTAAAGAATACAATCCCAGGGAACACAAGAGAGAAAAAAAGAAGAGTGAAATAGAGCTTATATGAAAATGTGGTTATCTGGCTGGATACTGCCTGATAAATTGGACTGATGGTTCTGCCTCCCTGTACTGTCCTAGAGGCCATATAAATGACCATGTGTCCAAGGCAGGAAGGGAGAAGGATTTGCTCAGCAGCAATTACTGCTGGGAGGAGTAGCCCAAGCTTCTAGAAAGAAATGAGTCTGTGAGGATCTGAAGTGCTGCATATAGATGCCTGATATAAATAGCAACAGAAATTTTTATTTGGGACATGTAGAATTTGAAATCTTGTAGGACTAAGCCTCTGGATACATAAGAATATGTCCAGTGGGCAGTTTTATATTAAGCAGTGTATAGCTTATGATAATAATTTTAATTTAAAATATAAGTTTGAGAATCTCAAATAAAAAAACCAAGTAGCCAATAAAGTAAAAATTAAATAAATAAAGAGAGCTGAGGGGAGTTTGTAGAGTGAGAAGACCAGTGGGTCAAATGCAACGATATGAGCACCATCTGCATCTTTTTATAGTTGCCAGTCTGTGAAGAAACCGAAAGACATGGCCCTTTTAAGGGTCTCTAACTACCTGTGCATATATCTCCTTGTGACAGTGTCTTATATCACTGCTATAGTGTTCCTCATAGGTGTTTGGTTTACCAGGAGTGCTTTGTAAGTAATCTCTTTCATTTGGGGACATCAGTTTGCTCATTCATTCAATTATTAAAACATTTGTATTAGCTTTTCTACTAAGTGTTTGGGACTCAATACTGAGCTTCCTAGCTGTCCTCGGTTCCTGACTCCATGGAACTTTCATGGGTTACTTCAGACCAGCAATGGAGATTCCAAAAGTTCAGTATAAGCCCAGCTGTGATAATATGGTAATCTTTCATGTCTATTATTGAGCATGAGATGTATTTATCAAGATATAGAGGACATTTAAGATATCATATCCCTTTTAAATAAAGTGATGTCATGATACCCACTCTAAAGGCAGAGGTTGGCATTTTAAGAGCTTGTTTGGAGGCTGTAGCAGAGGCGCGCAGCTATTCTCATGCTCTTGACTGAAGAATGGTCCTCACCTCTCTCAGGGAAGGTCATCCTCTTCGATGGAGCATGCAGCTTCAGGAGGGACACACATAGAGTGGTCAGGGACCAAAGGTACACCCGCCTAGCCAGCCAGGTCAGCAGAATCAAGCCTGGCAATCAATGGGGTGACACATGTAGCAGGCAGATCACCCTCAATACTGGCATTTCAAAGATTTACGTGCATCACTGATGGTCATGCTGTCTCACGACATACAAGAAGGGCCAGTCAGTCCCTCCACATTTGTTCTATAGCTAACATGGCAAAAATTGAACTCTCCAAGTCAATTCACTTGTTACACATCCACTTGCTATCTATAATAATGACTCTACTGAGATATAAATGTATTTTATTAATTTAACAAACCTATGCAGGATTCAATTCTTTTCTCTATAACAGGTATAATTCATATTCAGTTTTACATTCTAGTAATCATTTGTAAAAATTTTAGATGATAAAATTTCAAACATTTAATATAGCATATTTTTATATTTTGTAGAAGTTTTACATGTGTGACAATAAACACTTAAAATTATATCACCTAAACATGGTTGTCACTTTCTGAATGACATATGGATTATTTTGAGACAAATTGGAAACAATTGCAGTCTTTTTTTTTTTACTGTCTTTAAAGAGTGGTTAAAGGCAGTGATTTAATTAAGACAAATTCAGTGAAAAATATCTGAGTTTTCAAGTTTACTTTTCATGTACACAATTTTAACTTCTAATAAACCATTGAATTTTGGTACTAACCTCTGTTATTTCAATTATTTAAAAACTGAAGCCAAGGTTGGGGTCTTTTTTTTCTAAGTAAGGTAGTCATATCTCATCAGGCATCCAACATGTCTATATTTTATACTGTAAAGTTTCCATTTTATACTATCATTATACTAGATGGTATTTCTATAACATAAAGTACAGAAAATTGGACAAAATGAATATTCTAAACATATCTAAAAGAAGAATTAATTCAACAAAGACAAAGTGATGGAAAGAGTTAGGCCTATATAGCTATGAAAGTACTAAAAGTGTCTAAGAAAATACATATTGTCTTATTTCCTAAAGAAGTGTGATGCTAGTAAAGAAAAATGTTTTGTGTATATCTTAAATCATAGAATATGTTAAAGAAAACCTACCTTGACAGTCTGATGGACAAGATGATTTAAGATTCGATTTTCCAATTCAAATATCTCTGATTCACACATAACATTTTTCTATTTTGAAGATTCTGCTATGTCAATGCAAAAAAGGGCACATAAAAGTGGTCCATTTTTGTTGTTGTTGTTGTTGTTGTTTTTCTTTTTAATTTACTGTTAAATTTGATGAGGTTACATTGGTTGGTAACAATTAGACAGTTTACAGATGTACAAGTCCACCTCACATCATTCATGCATCGTATCATGTGCCCATCACTCAGTATCAGTTCCCCTTCCATCACCTCCATTTTTAATATCATTCCTTTGTCACATCTAAGCATGGCTACATGAATATCTTTGTTGGTATAGCTTTTCTGATACAAACTATATTTACATGTAACCAATTTTCTTTTTTTTTTTCTTTTTTCTTTTTTAACCAATTTTCTATTGAATCTGAGAGGAACATATTCAGTGCTGATAACTGATACAAAATGAAAATCAGGCACCATTGTATTAATTCTATCGTTTTTTCTGTTTTATTAAAGAAATGCATTAAAATCCTTGTGCATTAAAAGTTTAAACTCCTTCAAGTCCATATAGGCTTCAGAATAAAATTTATACTCTTTGCAAGACCTATAAGGTCCTCCTTAGTCGTCTCCTCCTACTCCAGGGCTTGAGTAACAGCAACTGTAAAGATGGGACATCTGAGATGCATCCAGGATTAACTGGGATGTATGAGTTATGAATCTAACATTGGGAAAGGACATTAACAAATAGTGGTATTTGTTAAATACCACTATGTTGCCAGCAATGTGTTATGATACTTTATTCCACATTAAAATAACATATGTAGAACATTTATACTTGTTCATCTTGCAAATGAGAAAACTGAAGTAAGAGATGTTTGGAAACACATTAAAAGCACACAGATGTTATAAGGTAGAGCTAGAATTATATTCCAGCTTGTGTGCTCCTGCTAATAGACAAACTTTTTGAAATGACATACTTCGGTTATCCCCTCCCCAGGAAGATCCATTATTTATTTACTTTTTCATTGATCTATTCTTTCATTATATAAATATTTTAGAGCATTCACTGTGTGATAGGTTATGTTCTAGGCTTTGAAAACATAATATAAACTGATTGAAGTCCCTGCCACCACAGAGTTAATAATGTATGTGCAGAAGATGACCAATTAACTAATAAATAATTATATGGCCTAGCTGTTAGAGATGAATGCTATATAAAAGGCAAACTAAGAAATCAAAGGCTATTATTTCTTTCTTTGCCTAACAAATTCATTTAGTTCGACAGGGTTAGAAAAAAAAAAAAGGTATCTCTGAAGAGGTGATGCTTGATAAAATACACAAGTCAGATGAGGGATCTAGTCAGAAAAATATTTGGGGATTTATATTTTAGGCTAAGAAACCAGCACAAAATTTCTTAGGTGACAATGAAGTTGGTATGTTCCAGTAACACTCACTGGAGCAGAAGTAGACACGAAAATGTGTGATGATAGAATATTAGATCAGAAAGTTTCCTGGGAAATTTATAGTCCATATTAAAGACGTCTAATTTCCATTTGTGTCACTGGGAAATGGAGTTTTGAGTGGTTAAGAGACATGATATCATATGTATGTTAAATATATGTGATTCTGGCTACTGTGTGGTAAACAGACTCGAAGGGACAGGAGTCAAATTAGGAAAACAGTTTTGGTAAACATTAGGATGGTAAGAAATCATTGAATTTGTGGAGGTTTTTTGTGTGTGTTTTTTGTGGGGTTTTTTTTAATGTAGAAACAGTAGATTTGCTGATGGATTGAATGACTGTGAATTGGATTTAAGGAAAGTTTTTTCAGTAGTTCAGGCACGAGATGACAATGCCTTGATGTAAGGTGGTGTTCCATTATGGCTCAGTAACAAATTACCCCAACAAGGACATGGGTGAAAGTATCATTTCTTTAATGCTTATGAATGCTGTATGTCAGTAATCCCAACAGAACACAGTGGGGGTGACTTCTTCTCCTCACAATGTCTGGAAACAGGAAGTCATCTTGAAATCTGGTTGAATGTAAGCTTAGTTCAGGATTATTATGCAAAATCTTCCAATCTTCTATATTGGACATCTTGAATCCCTTCTTCTACATTGCTGTTAAAGTAATTAATCTAAGTTGAAATCACGTAATATATGCACAATGATTAATGGGGACAAAAATCTAAATTATTTATATGGTGGTGCATTATGCCTTTTGTGATCTATTCATGGACTAGAAAATGACCAGCTGTTACCCTATTCTAAAGAAAACTCCTTTTTTTTTTAAATTAAATTTATTGGGGTGACATTGGTTAGTAAAAATTACATAGATTCCAAGTGTACAATTCTATACTTCATCTATTTGTTACAATGTGTGTTTACCACCCTGAGTCAGCTTTCTTTATTCTCCATATATTTAGCTCTCCCTCCCTCCTCTCCCACCTCCTCTCCCACTCTCTCCCCCATCACCCTCAGGTAACCACTAAACTACTGACTATGTCCACGAAGTTTTGTTTCTTTGTTGCTTTTGATTTTAAAGTCCACGTATGAGTGAAGTCATACAGATCTTAGCTTTTTTCTATCTGGCTTATTTCACTTAGCATGATGATCTCAAGTTCTATCCATGTTGTTGCAAATGGCAGTATTTCATCTTTTCTTATAGCTGAGTAGTATTCCATTGTGTAAATGTACCAAAGCTTTTTTATCCAGTCATCTATCGAAGGGCAGGGCACCTGGGTTGTTTCTATAACTTGGCTATCATAAATAGTGCTGCAATGAACATTTGGATACGTATGTCTTTATGGACTAAGGTTTTCAAGTTTTGGGGTAGATACCCACCAGAGGGATTGCCAGGTCATATGGTAGCTCCATTGCCAATTTTCTGAGGAATCTCCATACCGTCTTCCAAAATGGTTGTACCAATTTGTATCCCCATCAGCAGTGTACAAGGGTTCCTTTTTCTCCACAACCTCTACAGCACTTGTTCCTTGTCTTGTTGATTACAGCCATTCTAGCAGTTGTGGGGTGGTATCTCATTGTGGTTTTGATTTTTATTTCCCTAATAGCTAATGAAGTTGAGCATTTTTTCATATGACTATAGGTCATTTGTATGTCTTCAAAGGTGAAGTGTCTGTTTAGGTCTTCTGCCCATGTTTTTTAATTGGATTGCTTGTTTTAAAAAAAAAAAATTATTGTTTTTAACAGAGACAGAGAGAGAAGAGGGAGGTTCCCAGAGCAGTCTCTATAGTTGTACATCATTAGTTTTTTTTTTTCTTTGTTTTGGATTGCTTGTTTTGTTGTTGTTGTTGAGTTGTATGAGTTCTTTATATATTTTAGATATTAGCCCTTATCAGAGGCATTGCTTGCAAAAATTTTCTCCCAATTGTTTGGTTGCCTCTTTGCTTTGTTGAAGGTTTTTTGCTGTGTAGAAACTTTTTAATTTTATATAGTCCCGTTCATTTATTTTTGCTTTTACTTCCCTTGCCTTTGAGGTCAGGTTCATAAAGTCGTCTATGAACACCAGGTCTATGAGTTTAGTACCAATGTTTTCTTCTATGCAACTTATTGTTTCTGGTCTTATGTAGAGTTCTTATGAGTTTTGGTATATGGTAACAGAATGCAGTTCAGATTTATTCCTTTATATGTGGTTTTTCAATTTTTCCCAGATTTTTTGCTCCTTTATCAAAAATTATCTGTTCAAATATTTGTGGGTTTATTTCTGGGTTTTTGGTTCTGTTTCATTGGTCTGTGTAGCTGTTTATTCTGCCAATTCCAAGCTATTTTGATTATTGATGCTTTGTAGTACAGACTGAAATTGGGAAATGTGATGGCTCCAGATTTCTTTTTTTTAGGATTGCTTTGGTGATGCAGGATGTTTCGTGGTTCCATACAAATCTGATGATTTTTTTATCTAGTGCTTGAAAAAATGTCTGTAGACTTTTGATGGGACTTGCATTAAATCTGTACATTGCTTTGGATAATATGGCCATTTTAACTGTGTTGCTTCTTTCAATCTATAAAAACAGAATATCTTTTTATTTCTTTTTGTATTCTTCAATTTCTTTTAATAATGTCTTAATAATTTTCAGTGTATAAATCCTTTTTTTAGTGTGTAAGTCCTTTCCAGTTTTAACTTAAAAGATTTTTGGCCTATGGCAGTCACCTCTATTTGGCAGGAAAATATCAAATTAACTTTTTTTAGTGCTCTAATGGTGAGTGATAGCTGAGCTAAATTTGCATATTAATTTTAAAAATTCTTTCTCTCTTCAATATAAATAATTGCATATCCTGATTCGAGCTTTAATTTAATTTACATATTTCTTTAAGTATTAATAATTCATATATAATAGTTCAAATGGCACAATTTATTTCTCAAGATGTCATGTCAAATATGCTCTTAAAATCAGAGATTGCTGAGCTTGACTTTTGTATGTGGTTTTCAGCTTAATAGTCCTCATTTCTCACAGTTTAATAATATACATGTGGTTACTAACCTTTGGGATTATTTTGAATTTTCAGTGTTTTTGAGGTTCTTTATTTCTGAAAGATGCTTTGAGTCATAAAGTGTACATAATTATACAGAGTCTTCTGATTAGAGATAAACTGCATATAGAAATGGCAGAGCCAATTAAAAAATTGCAGTATCCAGGAACCAGTTATGACATCTTTGTTTATTTATTGGATTTTAAGGCAGAATGATTTAAATAATTCCAATTAACAATAACCTGTATTGTCCTTCATGAGACCTTGACTGTAAAAGTTAATAGGAACACTCCTATCCACAACCATAGTTAGGTGCTGCAGAAAGACAGATATTCTTACCAACAAAAGAAACATTCATTTCCAAAAACTGTGTATAAATATTTTATACAGTTACCTAATTTTCTCAAAGTTTAAATTGATTATAAATAGTTTATGTGCTTTTTCTGTATCTGAAACCTGCAGAACTCTTTAATGAAATATTGCTTCAGCCTTCATCAATAAACCAAGTTTGATGTACAATACAGCAGTGCCCCCTAGAGCTAGAAGACTTTACAAATTAACATTTTCTAGCTATTTTATTAGAACTTTAGAAGCAGTGATTAATGTTTGCAGGCTTTGTTTTCTATAATCTACAGAGTAGTACAGTGATAACTAGGTAATCATATTCATGTTTTGTACAACTTTAGTCAAAATGCACTTTTGTAGATCTATTGCCCACAGAGTTATGTAGAAAGAGGACTATCTTTATGAATTTTCATAGAATTTTTCTTGAAGCACATGCTTTAGGTTGTTCTTTATTCCTAGTTATGAATGAAGTCACAAATCAACAAGGTTAACTTAAATGGTCTTAATCACATTTATAATAAATATAAATATCTTTAAATTTAAAATAAATGGAATAAGTTTATAATATATTATATTACAGTTTATAATCTAAACATGTATAATATAAATATATAAATATAAATAGTATAAATATCTCCTATATAATCTATTCTGGAAATCAGAAGGATAATGGGATTTTTAAGCTGGAAAATACCTTAGAGATCACTTAGACCAATATGCTCATTTTCTCAGCTAAGTGAATATAAGTCACCTGCCTGCAGTTTGTACAATCTGATTCACAATAAAACCAAAGCAATGTCTGTGCACAAGATAATCACTAAGTAAAAAATGCTAGTGCCAACCTTGCACATGATAATACACTTTTATACCCATAATGAGATACCTTCCTAATTTATTTACTTTATATTTGTCACTGCTCAAGAAGAAAACCTAACGTTTCTACCAACAAGTACATCATTTAGAATAAACCACAATTTACACATGTGAAAGAAAGAGTATGCTTTGTATAACTTCTAAAAGCTGGAAAAATGTGATCATGGTGGGGGACGGTGCAAATCATTTTTTTCTCTGCATACTGCTGTGTCTGGTGGATCATGCCCTGGTTTCTAGAGCCCCAAAGAAATGAAGAATCAGAGCAAGTAAATGATTAACGCATGTCCAAACAGCTTCAATTGTAATTCATGGTTGTAAACATGAACTATAATTCAAAACATTTGAGTTTTCAGATCTTGATACAGGAAAACAAGCCAATTTAGACTGTAGAGAATGTATGAGTGACAAGAAGACAAAGGGACAAAAAGGACAAAAGATAAAAGAGTACAGACTTGCCCTTTCTCAGCTGTGGTGGACGAGGGTCATTGAAATTTAGTAAGGAACAGCAATATTTCTTCTTTAGCATTACCATTCTTAAGGAGCAATTATTAGAAAATAAACAACTACCTCATTCCTCCTGGTTCTGCCAGTAAGTCAGACACTTTCAAACTGTAGAGAATGTTGCTAGGAGCCATGTCCCTGCTTTCTTTTCTTTCTTTTTTTTTTTTTTTTTTCTTAATTTTTTTAAATTTATTTTTATTTTTGACAGAGAGAGAGATACAGAGACAGAGACAGAGAGAGAACTGAACTGGGGGAGCTCCCAATTCAGCACATGGTTCCGCACGGGCCGGGGCCAGGACTCGATCCCCAGTCCCCGGCGCTGCAAAGTGAGCACTCAACCCACTGAGCCGTTCCGGCTTCCCCAACCTGCTTTCTTTTCTAAGACAAGTAGCCTTCATTTGCACCCTGCCCCTGCAGGCAGAAAGGTCTCTTGTGGAATGTGGAAAGTAGCTGTACAATAAAATGTGGTAGAGTTTACATATATGGCTTTTTTTTCTCTCAATGCTGACTGTAAATTTTCTGTTAAAGGGGGAAAAAATATCTATTTTGGCTTCAGGCTGATGTAAGCTTCATGATTGTGTTAAAATGTTATCTTATCTTCTTGAGAATCAGCAGTGTGTATATCACAAATATTCTCACAGAACAAAACCAGCACCATTTTTCATAAAATCATCTTACGTCATTCTTTCTTTCTATTTAGTGTGCTTTTGAAGCAAAAGTTAATAAATATACATGAAATCATAGGTAGTATTATATTTTTTATTATTTTACTGAAAGCAAAAACAAATATGAAACTGTATTTAAGTTCATAGAAAAATTAAAAAACTCAAAAGGTTGAAAGATGGCCACAGGTTGTGAGTAACTTGTTTTGTAATATTAAACAGTTTGTAAAAGGCTTTGACCAACTTAAGTATACTAAATCATCTGACAGTGTAGAAACCAGGGCATTATTAAAAATAGAAAAGAAAAAAAAAAGGGTATAACCTTTTGGCATACAGATTGTCAAGATTAATTTGAACTTTTGGGCAGTGAAACAGTTTTATGGTGTATCTTTTTGTGGTTTCTAAATTACAGTACCATAAACAGTTTTATTGTTTTGCCTGGGCTAGACTTAAAGAGGTTTTTTTGTTGAAATAAAGAACTCCCAAGTATGTAAACTTTTGAAATTTTGTTGTTTTACATGAAATGTAGAAGCAGAGTGATAATTGTCATATATCTCAGATTTTACAGTGTATATATTTACAAATAAGAATGAATAATTTATGTTAAAAGTCTTCTTAAAAACATCTGATTGAAAGATATTAATATACGATCTTGGTCATTTTCCAAGTTTACTATAATATAAATATATTCACTTGCAAGTGTGATACATTATAAGCAACATTCATGAATTGGGGACTTAGCAGTTGTATAGCTAAACTGTGTATCTAATTCAAACGCTCTGTAAGGGATCTTTAACAGGTAGTCATCCAGTCTCTGCTTAAAGATTTAATATTAAATGTACTACCTCATAAGGGAGCCAATTACATTTTTTAAGTGCTATAAGAGCTATAATGTTGTTATGCTGAAATCTCCAACTATAGCCTTTCTGATTTAGTGTAATTGTTTTCTACATACCAACCTTTCAATTTCTTGAGGATGATTAGGCCTGTATTAAATATTTTCAAGCCAGATAGCAACAGTTCTCATTCTCAAATGATGTGATGTCAGGGAGTTTCAACATTTTTCCTCGTTTGGACTTGATGCAATTCATCATTTATTATTTATTAATAATTTTGGTTCCCAGAACCATGCTTTTTCATATTGATCTGAAAAATTATAATTAGAATAAATACTCTTTGCTCAGATTTGAATTCAAGATTGCATTAGAATTTTTGAATTAATTCAAACACTTTGTTTGCCCAGTCTCCTTGATTATTCAAATATTTGGACATTCATATCTACAAGTTGTTTTAGTATCTCAAGGTATATTTAACTGGCACTTTAATTCTGCTCTATGGTGTAAAGAATAAACTTTACATTTTGCAAATCATTCTCCTTAAAATATAAAAGCTGTATAATTATATTTTCTTTCTGGAATCCATTAATATTATCTCATCTACCCAATCACTAGAGTTAGCTCTTCCACTTCTTCCTTCTTTTTCTATATGAAGAAAATAAAGCCTCTTACCCTATGAATGATTTATAAAGCTCAGTGCTTTCTGTGTTTTTATTGTAGAGGTATATGTGATACTAGTGTGCATCACTTTTGTGATTAGTTCTCCTTTGTACTTTTAACAGTCTCTCATTAGGATCTTTTAAAACCTGGTTGAGGAATGCTAGGATAGCTCGGCATGTTGAGCTCTTGCCTTGCAACCATGAGGTCTGGGGAATGTATCCCAGCCCTACCTAGCCCATACAAACCCATATGCTGAACTGTAGTACAACTGGTAATTACCAGGGTGGTGGCAAAGGCTCTCGCCTTCCATGTGGGAGGCTCCTGGTTCAGTTTTCATCCTGTGTAGCCCCACGTCCACCTGTGTGGCATGAAACTACTTGTCACTACTAATAATGTACAACTATGGAGATTGCTCTGGGCCCTCCTGCCTTCTCTCTCTCTCTCTCTCTTACCTTCTCTCAAACAATAAAATATATCTTAATAAAGAAAAAAAAATCTGGGTGTGAGACTGTTTGGAGTTTCTTCTGTGCATTCATATAGGTGACTCTGGAGGTGTACTGAGGACGGTGTGTTCATCACTCCTATGGAAATTGCAATAAAGTATTCTACAAGGCTATATCTGAAAATATGATTTTTATTTGGAGGGCAGGCATCAGGAGAGTTCATGTTCAGTTCAATACATGACTGAGTTCAATAAGTGCTGGATGGGAAAGCTGGGATGGCTCAATGGGTTAAGTGCTCACTTCGAAGCCCCGGGGACCAAGGATCAAATCCCAGCTCTGGCCCATGTGGACCCATATGCTGAACTGGGGTGTGCTTCCTCCGTGCAGGAGAACCCCAGCCCAGTTCCTGCCCTGTGTGGCCCCTGCCCACTTGTATGGAACAAAACCATGTCGAAAACTGATAACGTACAACTATGGAGACTGCTCTGGGCCCTACCTTCTCTCTGTCTCTCTCTGTCTCCATCTCTGTCTGTCAAAAACAATAAACTAAATTTTTTTTTAATAATAAAAAAATAAGTGCTTGATGCTCTATGTGTGAACAAGATGAATTTTGTAAGATTTCTATGACAGGTGCTAAGAAGTGCCAACTACGATCATAGAAATTTCTCAAAAATGTTACCATAAAATATATCCTTTTGATTTTTACAGATCCTGAGAAAAACTACCTCAGAAAATTAGTTGTCATAATGTTTTCATAACTGCTAAATATTTTTTACTTCTAATTTTTAGAATAATTAGTATTATCCCATTTTTGTGACACTCATAGGAACAAACTTAGACTGTTGAGGTTAAGTCTAGGATTTGACAATGAAACTACACTATTATTATAAAAGAGTATATCTGTCTTCTTATTTTCATGGCAAGGAAGTATTGTACTTCATAAACCAATTTTTTTTAAGTGTTTCAGGTTTTTGAATCATGCATAGAAGCACACTTTTACTTTCAGAATTACTGAACTTTTTGAAATCCACTTTGTTACATGCATAACATTACCCCTTCTTTTTATTGGTATTAGGGTACTATTGTGACTTGTTCTGTCTCTCTGAATATTCTCCTAATTTCCTATTCAGTGAATTATCCTACTTCATGGCTAAAACTTAAGTTTAGATGATCAATGTCCCCATTGCTCCTAGATATATTTAATAATTAAAAATAATTATATGATTTAGGTTGAATTAAGGTTTTTTGGTTTGTTTTTTGGGGTTTTGTTGGGGTTTTTTTGGCATAGATCAGTTTGAGCTGTGATGGAATCTAGTTTTATAGTAAAATTAGAATTAATGGGCAGAGTTGAGTAAATGGTAATAAAAGATATTCTAATTTATATCCCATTTATGCAGGGAAATGGTAAATGGTGAGGATGGCTTTCTAAAAAAAGAGTTATATCTAGTTACAGGAAGTCTTTGAAGGGGACAAAATTATATTGATTGAATGCTTAGTTTAGTATTTTTAGAAGCTTTGCACTTGACCAACAATAAATCTTCAGCCTAGTAATCAAACTATTAACCACAAAGTCAACACAAAATAATTTTAAGGTATATCTAAGGACTGGAGTTAACCTTAAAATATTCAGAAGGAAAAAAATATCTTTATCATGATTATGCCAAAAGTTTAAAGGCATTTTCAAGGGCAAGTTCTTATTAGAAAGATAAGAAAGTATAGTTCATTAAAAATTAACAGTAATGCACTTGAAATGTATCTGTTAAAGTAATAAGCTTTAAAATAAGAATGATAAATGTGTGAGATGTGCTTGTAGTTGTCTCCAATTCTATCAAACTGTGGACAATCTAGAATAATGATTGAATGCTTTTCCTAATTAAATGAAATCAAGTCTAGATGTCTTTAGGTATAGACTTATGCATGTTCCATCAACCAGACATTTAAGACATTTAATATAACTAAGCAAAATGTTAAAAAGAAATCTCCATGAGAACTTAAAATATGAATTAATGCCAATTGCATATTACTTATTTCAAAGTATATATGAGGTTGTAATTTGGACTAAACCAAAAAGGAATGCTTCTTAATGACATATGCAAGGGCTGTCTAGAAACTATTCAGCCAAAAATAGAAATGCAAGTCGAAAAAATATCCAGCCATTCTCATTATACTGACAATGGCTGGATATTTTTTCGACTTGCATTTCTATTTTTCCCAAAAGAAATGTGTAATTGAAGAAAATAAATGTAAAGAGTTTTGGAAAATCCCTCTGTTAGCAACCAAGTTAGAGGAGCACATGTTATAGATGTGACATTGCCAGAGGGATGGTGAACACTTGTTGAGTATTCTGTACCGTCAAAAAACTGGTTAAGGCTAAGGATACAGAACTGGGAGAAAACAACAGAGATTACGTCCGCTACTCTTAGTTACCCTCTAGTCTCAGCTTCCAATCATTAAATATCTCTACTGGACATATATTTATTCAATCACTTCATTTATTCAGTCAACAAATAAGGATTGAACACCTATAACCACAGGCACTGTTCTCAAGCCCACGGAATATAGCAGGATAAATTGCTAAATATAGCCACGTGAATATGATCTGGCTCTTGTTCTCACTGGTCTTACATTTATTGTAGACAGCAAAATGTAACTTAATAAAGATAATGCATTAATGTCATAAAATAACTGGGACTTAGGATTTACTTTATATGCTATGTTTTCTTTCTTAAACTAGAATTTTCACTGAGTTTTTCAAAGAAAGGGAGGATGTTAATTCCATTTCAAACTGAAAGAAAAACTTGTACAAAAGGAGTGATGTGATTAAACTTGGCAATTCGAAGCTCAGAAAGACCAGTGTTGATGGCGTCTAGTAAATGAAAGGGAGAGTACACCAGAGTGAATATGCAAGGCCAGATTATATAGGCCCTGGCAGTTAAAATTTGTGGACAGTTCTTTAATCAGGGGAAACATTTTATGATACAAATTTATTTTAAATCACTGGACATGAATGGACACATTGTGATCTGAGGGGAAGATGTCTGGAGGCAGGAGTAAGTAGTGAGAACCACAGAGAGTGTGCTGGTAGCCAGTGCCTGAAATTCAGTCAAATCACAACCAAGTATATTTATAAATTGAAATATTCCTGACTCCACCAAAAAGCTACAAAGACTTGAGAGTTTAAAAACTTGACACTATATAAGCATGTTTATGGTTGGACAACAAGACATAAATGGAATTCTGAATTCCTCTTACCCACCAAAAAGTCATTTTAAAAGTGTTCGTTGCTTTATTGTTTTCAACAAAAATAGAGAGCATGCAAATAGAGCTTTCCAGCTTCAAAAACCTAGGCCATAACTTGTTTCTGCTAGATTAAGATATCTGAATACTGCCCCCACAGTAAGTATCTAAATTAAGTATCTGTGTGGCTTCGGTATTTAAGGAGGAATTTAACAATACCTATGAAAAAAAGGGGCTGTAAGAAAAATATGCCCACATAACTTCAGGACAATAGAATTCAGGTAAATTAGGGCCTTACAGAAAAATAAGTTGGGGAAAAAAGAAATCTACAGAAGCTTGTACAAAATTCTACAGGGGAAAAAACAAAGAATACAATCATAATGTGAGCTTTAGAAAAAGGCAGAGGAGAGACAATGTTGAGGACAGACCCAAGCAAGATATGACTTTGGATCACTACTTTGAACTACCCTACAATGAATTTAAGGAAATAGGGCTTTTATGAAAAATGAAAGGATAGGAAAAGAAAATGGAATTTAAAATTAAATTAAAACTTAAAATGTATGGACATCTCAATAGATACTGAAAGCAGTCAAAAAAGTGAAGCATATAACCATGATAAGAAACACTTAGCTGGGGATTTTGGGATGGCTCAGCTGGTTAAGCACTCACCTTGCAGCCAGCCCCAGGGACCGAGGATTGAATCTCAGCCCTGGCCCATGCAGACCCATGTGCTGAATTGGGGTGTGCTTCCCATGCGGGAGGCACCCATGTTGGTTTTTGCCTCCCAGTTTGCTGTGTGAACAAAACCATGTCAAAAAAACTGATAACATACAACTATGGAGACTGCTCTGGGCCCTCCCCCTTCTCGCTGTCTCTGTCAAAAACAATAAAATAAATATTAAAAAAAAAAAACACTTAGCAAACTAGAAAGAACCTGATGAGCAATATGTAAAAACAAACAGACACATAGTAAGCAATTGTGTAACATTAAATCTTTCTCTACTTTTATTCATCATAATGGTGGTGCTTCTATCTAGTGCAATAAATTTTTTTTTAATTTATATGGATTTGCTTTGAAGAAACAAAACTCATGGATTGCCTTCTTAATAAATTTAAAAGGATATACAGAACACATTGTTAGAATTAATAGATAATATAATTAATTTGCTAAAGATAAATGTATAACAATCAATTACATTTCCACATATTATTACGTTTAATAAAATGTAATTTAAAATATAATTTATATATAAAACACCTATAAAGTAATATCTAATAAATAAGTATAAATAAGAAAAATGTTAAACATATGTATAAGAACATTATAGAGTTTTATTTAAATATATTAAAGAAGATACAAATAATTGGAGGATATCATGTTTTTGAATAGGAATACTTAATGGAAAAAATGTCTATTCTCCCCAAATATATATATATATATATATATATATATATATATATATATATACACATACCATTAAGAATACACACATAATTATAATATAATTTAATACAGTTCCAATAAAAATCCCAATAGATTTGTACTTCTTTTAGAAAAGAAAACCAAACTTGTAGATTGAATTGTTCTTCTAAATAAGAATACCTCTAAATTTATAATAATGAGGAATGTATAGAGTCAGTACAGGAATAGCCACATAGAATGATGGACCAATAGATGGGCATGACTTACTAAATAATTCTGAGAAAATGGATTATCCTAATAAGAAAAATAAAACACACAAAATTTTATCTCATTGCACCCAAAAAACAATTCAAGTTGAATTAAGTTGTTAAATAAGATAAAATTGTAAAGTTTAGAGAATACATATATTACTCTCTTTATGACCACAGTAAGGAAGACAAACATTTAAAGCACTAGAAGAATATATAGAAGACAGTCTCAGCATAAAAGAAACCTCAGAACTTTAACACAAATTTTATTAAATCATTAGCGGACTCATGTTTTTTTATTGTACTTTAAAAGTTAAATATATATTGCATATGGATATGCACCTGTATTATTTATCAGTTATTACAAATTATATAATATATCACCAATTTGCCACTTGGGTTTTCTATCAACATATCTTAGTTATCATAGAAATCTGCTTCCTTTGCATTAAATTCTACTGGTCAGTCATACAGATTTCACTAGCCATTTGTTCATACTTTTAATATTTATATTAGGCAATTTGCTTAGATATATGCCTTTCCTCTTACCTCTCAATACTCCAAATAAATCTTTAACTATAAGGTCTACAGGGAAAAAAATTGTCCCCATCTTGACCATTGTGTCCTTATCTAATATAGTGGTTAGTACTGTATTTCAGAAATAGTTATGAGTATATGCACAATGTATTATTTATTACATGTGTGAGTCACTTTCTTAAATAGAACTCATAGCTGCAGTAAAATGAAAAACATAAAGCAAAGTTTTTGCTGCTGTGAACCAAAGACTTAGGGTAACCCATGGGAAACTGCATGTAAGTAGCACTATTATTCTCTTCAGAAATAGTTGAATTGAGAATAGAAGTATAAACTTTTATCTAAGCCAAGAATTGTGATAAATAATAAGGTTATATTTAGTGCTATTCAATCACAATTCACTGAATAAACTAGATAAATAAGGCTGCTAATTTAAATTATTTGCCTAGGAATTAATTTTGTTCCAGGTAGATTAATGTCATCCAATAAAGTAGAATTTATTTTAAAACATTATAAGGCATCATAACAGCATTTTTTTCAAAGTGGAAATGATTTCTATTTTTTATTACAAAATCAAGATGTGTTTGTTGTAACATATCCTGAATATAAACAGTGTTAATAACTTGGTTGTTTCTAGGATACACACACACACACACACACACATGCACACATGTGCACAGACATATGAGAGTTTTCTGGAAAGTATCCAGCCATGTAATATGAAAAATAGACGCATATGGATTTTTTCCAAACAACCCTCGTGTGTGTGTGTGTATGTGTGTGTGTGTGTGCATGTGTGCATGCACACAAGCACTTTTGACTATACTAAATACTTAATAATGTTAAAAATATAACAATATAACAGAGATCTGTTAAAATGTAAGCACAGAATGTAAACAGAAAAACAATGCAATTTCAGACTTTAAGATATCAAGAGTCAAAAATAAAAAAATAAATATGATACTGTAAAAAAGTTGGCCAACAACAAATGTATATCTCAGCTGACATCTTACTCATATATATCCACTTGCAAACTTGACATATCCATTTGAATGTTAATTATTAACAGGAATAAAATTAACATTAAGACAGTTTTTGAAATTCACTGTTTTCTTGGTTTATTTCATTAGTTGATTGGTTTTTTTAGGTATCATGCGAAGGTCAGGGATTATTTGGTCCTTTTTTCTTTCCAGGACCTAGAAAATTAATTGGTTCCCTTTAAAGCAATGAAATAACATGAGTCTAGAATTTCTCAACATGTGCCCTTTATTTTCTTCTTTTACTTTATTCTATGAAATAATCAGAATAACTTGCACTGATTTCTCAACCTCCTAACTGCTACGGTTTGACAGTTGATTTCAGTTGTTCCTTGTAATATGAAGTCACTCTATTATAGGTGGGGAAAACACTGTGGTTTCCTTGGTCAAGATCTATAATAATCTGGTAACTGCTTCAAGAGAAACTGTTTCTGGCCATGATCCCACTGCTCTTTCCTAGCCCACTTGACTGACAATGATGAAAGTCAAATGGACACAATGTATACATATATCAAAACACCACACTGCTCACCTTAAATAAATAGAATTTTATCTGCCATTCATACCTCAATAAAATTGGGTGGAAAATCAATTAGAATATTTCTCTCTCTTTTAACACACTAAGGGAAATTACCTATTCTCTAATAGAAACTTCATATGGTTAAAAACCATCTATATTTTATTAGCCAGAGGGAGATATATGAATATTATAGAATGCTCTTTTTTGTTTGTTTGTTTGTTTGTTTGTTGTTGTTTTTTAATCTAAACTATATTCTGGAAAGAGCTGTCAGTAGCTGCAATATACCTCTGCTAGGGGCAATAGAGAGCAATTATCCAGTCCCTCTCTTCCCAAGAGAAGAAAGAACTGAACCATGGCAAAACTTTAAATACAATCTCCTCAGTCAAAACATAGGGTTGTCTAAGCATTTCCTATAACACTGCCTCACATTTTTGTAAATATCAGTCCAATTTATTCAATTGCTTGGGTCAGAACCCTAAAGCAATTCTTAATTCCTCTCATCACCAAAATTTTATCCATTAGTAAGTGTAAGTATTATGTTTTACATCACAAATACATATTTCTAACCTAACCTTTTTCCCTCTGATTATCTTTTCCCTAGTCTGCTATAGCATCATCACTTCTTGGAGCACTATGAACTCTCCTAACTGGTCTCCTTCTTCTTTTCCATCCACTCCAGTGTGTTTCCCAAATACCAATCGGAGTCATCTTTGTAGTGCTTTTTGTTTTTGTTTTTGTTTTAATCATTATGAAAACAATATGTACACAAAATTTAAATTATTCAGACAAGTATACATTATGAGTGATTTTTTCTCCCATCTCAGATTTTTATTTTTATTACCCAAAATTTTTTCTTACATACCCTTCCTAAAGTTGTTCATTCATATATATATATATATATATATATATATATACACACACACACACACACACACACACACACACACACACACACACACACACATATATATATATATACATACATATATACATATATATATACTCATTTTTGTGTGTGTATGTGTGTATACCTGAGGGCTGTCTGGAAATAATCCAGTATTATCAATAGAACTAGAACAGTTACTTGGCTGGATACTTTCTAGACAACCATCATATATGTAATATATATGTATGCATATAGTTTCTTTTTTTCTTAAATAAGAGCATGCTATAAATGTTATTCTGTTTGTTTTGTGCCAGATCTTAATTTACAAAAGTGACTAAGTGAGTGGCAACATGGAGAGGTCAATGCCATTGAAAGAAAACTTTAATACTCAGAGTTCCCCTAGAAATGAGAGCCAAGGCTATTCACTTAAGGACACAGAAGGAACACAAGATTTTGGTCAGGAAGTGTAAGACAGGAGATGGAGGAGAATGCTTAGGATGCTGGTTAAGTTTGCCCAGGAAAGGCAACTTTGGGGCAGGAGTAACAGTTTAGTATTAAATGGTTTGAATAATTACTTTCAGCAAACATTGGGCTATAAATTGCTTTCCAGTTGCCTAGTAACTAGCCCTGTAATGATGAATGAAGAGAAAAATTGCCTCCTGGGGTGTACAGGCAAGATAGAGGAGGTATGGATCTGGAGTGGTTAGTTAGCATTTCAAAGTCCTGCTCCTAGCTAAGTCCTTTGCTATCTGTAAGAATTAACTAGTCCCTGGAGGGGCAATCTCTTCCCAGCCAGAAATGTTTTAATATGTCAAGTATCATAATATACACAAGAATAAAAACACGTTAAAGCACTGTTATTTGATGTTCTCACATAATAGTAGCTATTGGAGAACTTTTCATTTCTGTACATATAGATCTACTTCTTTTCTTTTAACAGCCACATAGTATTTCATTTTATGGAGATTTTATAATTTATTTATATTCCCATGATGACAGGTTTGATTTTTGTATTGTCTATCAGAAAAAAAAAATAATAATGCTGCAATTAAAATATCACCTACTCTTTGCTGTGCCAGAGACCAAGGATCGAATCCTGACTCCAGCCCGTGTGGACCCATATGCTGAACTGGGGAGCTCCCCCAGTTCAGTTCTCTCTCTGTCTCTGTATCTCTCTCTCTCTCTCTCTCTCTCTCTCTCTCTCTCTCTCTCTCTCTCTCTCTTTCTCTCTGTCAAAAAACAAAAAACAAAAAACAAAAAACAAAAAACAATACATTTATAGGGAAAGCCGGAATGGCTCAGTGGGTTAAGCGCTCACTTTGCAGCACTGGGACCGGGGATCGAATCCCGGCCCCGGGCCATGCGGAACCATATGCTGAACTGGGGAGTGCCCCAAGTTCAGTTCTCTCTCTGTCTCAGTCTCTGTATCTCTCTCTCTCTCTGTCAAAAAGTTAATAAAAAAAATATATATATATCACCTACTAAATACTGGCATATAAATAAAATGTATAATATAAATTCCTAGAAGTAGAAAGACATGTTTTTAAATACAAACTCAATATTGCAATTAAGTTCCAAAGAAAGGGTACCAGTTCAGTGTCCCCCATCATCAACAGCTTAAGAGATTCAGATTCTCTAAAGTCTCAGTTTTTCAAATTAAGGAAATTTTTTAATCTTGCCAATCAAATGTAGAGAAATTTTAAATATTAAATTATGAGTAAGAATGAGCAAATTTTTATGTTTGTAAAATACAGCATCTGGCACAAGTAACACCCTTTTTATGAGCTGGTAATTTATACTAATCTTTTATTACAAAATTACAAGCATTTAATTCTGTTTATTTATATTATACTACTTAAAAAGGGGCATTACTTCTGCCAGACCCAATATTCATGTCTTCTTCTATTTCTCTATATTCGAAACCTTTGGTTATATTTTTATTAGCTTGTTAATCTGTTTATAGTGATTTCTCCTGCCCTATATACTGGAATTAGAAATTAAATTTTGCATTTAATTAAATTTATTAATTTGTTACCTTAGGCTTCTGGTTTTGTGACGGTTTTAAGATTTTCTTTGTTCCAAGTTTGTTTTTTGATATCCATATAGTCTTTCTGTGCCATCATAGTTTTATTGTATTTCTTGGAATACCAGTCAGCAGTAAGAAAAGATGAAATACACTAAGATTTTTAATTCTGCTGGCAATCATTCTGCTGTAAGGATGCATCTAGAGGGGATAGGAGAAAAAAAAAGAGGGCTTAACTATAGTCATTGGAGAGGCAACTGTCAAGGATAATGTAAAAGAATGTGGCCAAAGTGAACAGAACACATGGATGGGAAAAGAGATGAAGAAATCGAAGTGACAGAAGTTGGTATAAAAGAGCAATAAATAACGAACCAGGAATAAGGAACACAGAGCCCAAGGGTACCCATTCTTCCTGTCAGGATCAGGTTTTGATATATGAGGAGGATATCTGTAATTACTTTTCTTATATGATGCTGGCTCCACTGAATAGGATTCACATTATAATAGAACATTTTAAATCTCATTGAGTGTTGTATTGTGGTGTTAATTTCATGCAACATTTCCCCTCAAAAAATAAAAGGTGAGATAAATAAGTTTCATGGGAGTATACGAAAAACCTTTACTTGACTAAATATCTTTCTATTCTTCAAAAATTAAATGTGCTACATAAATAAAACAGCACCTCATTTTTTCCCAGTAGCCCTAAGAGCATATTCTAAATAATTACTTTGAAAGTTGAATACTTAAAGTGTGCACAATGTGACTGTTTTCCTCTTCTCAGGCTTTCTAACACAGAATGCACGACAGCTCACTGGCAAAAGCTTTCTTAACAAACTTCAAGCATTACAGTGGTAGTGGCCACTATTTGCTATAGGTGTATATTGGTAGTACTTTTAAGTTCTTTTGCTGCTGTCAGTCTATTGTGCTACTTCTAATGTGGTGAAGTTTTATTGAGCACTCTAGTGCCTGGTTAAGAACTTCATGTTAGCCCATGTCCCCTAGAGCAGTGTCAGTGACTCTTCGGATGGACTTGACTACCGGTACTCAGCGGCCTGGCTCATTAATGCTCTGATTACAGCTGTTTTCTGGGTGAGTGAGGTTGCCGTAAATCAAACCTCCATGTAAGTGAAGTGTCATTGTGACATTTTATCAGATTTTATCCTTGATTGACTTGCCTTTTTTTTTTTTAATTAAAATTGAGATATAAGGTCTTAAATCAGCATCAGTTCAGTAACACTTTAAAAAGTGCTTTGAAATAATGTTTTGTAAACTCACTGAACTGAAGACTATTCCACCCTGAGGAATGTAATTTTGTTACACTTTTGCTGACTGGTAAAACATTACTTACTCAGTTGTGTGTGTGTGTGTGTGTGTGTGTGTGTGTGTGTGTGTGTGTGTGTGTGTGTTTTATTTCTTTTAAGCTAAACATTTTTATTATTTTGCTTATCAATTGGAATATTTTACTAACCACTCACCCAAACTTAAAAAAAACAACACTCTTTCTTGAATTACCTATGTATTAATACCAACCTAGAACTCAATCATATTATATTTTTTATTAAAACATCCATTCACTAATGAGTTAATTGAGTATTTAGTATTTAGTGTTATAAACTTACAATTTTGAGAGATAAAATTAGAAACTGAATTAGGTAATACACACCAACTACCTTAGTGTTTTATTAACTCCTCATAACTTTGTTCCCCCTTGACTTTTTATTATATAAACACCTGAAAATTCAGCACATTTATAGTTCCTGTAAAAGTGTATAATTTTATGTCATTATTTTATTTCACTCTCCTTTGCTTGGCTTTCAGAATGAAAAGATGAAAGCAACACAATACCCAATCCCACATTTTCAAATCTGGTACTCACTCAGTAATGCTTCTGAATGTAAAGAAGTGTGGGATAAAGGAAAAGGGCATAGGACCAAATCAGTCTGTTTTAAGATATTGTTCAGTGGTTTGCACAAGTTCTTACAGATCACATCACTTCAAAACCTCTATTGCTTCATCTTAAAAATAAGTATAAGGGAAGCCAGGATGGCTCAGTGGATTAGGCACTTACTTTGCAGCGCCGGGGACCAGGGATCGTGTCCCGGCCCCGGCCCCAGCCCTGGCCCGTGTGGACCCATGTGGTTCCCCCAGTTCAGTTCTCTCTCTGTCTCTGTATCTCTCTCTCTCTCTCTCTCTTTCTTTCTCTCTCTCTCTCTCTCTCTCTCTCTCTCTGTCTCTCTGTCAAAAACAATAAAAGAATAAATAAAATAAATAAATAAATAAAAACCATACAAGGAAACCCAAAACTTTGGTGGAAAAATAATAATAATAATAAGTATAACTTAGAGATGCCAGGATAGCTCAACAGGTTGAACGCTTGCCTTGCAACTGTGAGGTCCAGGGATTGAATTCCAGCCCCACATGAGCAAACTCACATACCGAACCATGAAGCAACTGGTAACAACCAGGAAGGTGGTGAAGATTCTCACCTCCCTTGAGGGAGACCCACAGTTAGGTTCCACCCTGCACAGTCCCACATTCACCTCTGTGGAATGAAAATATGTCAAAAAACTAATGATATACAACTATGAAAACTGTTCTGCCACACACACACACACACACACACACACACCCCACACACACACACTTCTCTCTGTCTCTCTCTTTCACTTTCTCTCAAACAATAAATCTTTAAAAAAGGGGGGTGGGGAGATTATAACTTCCACTCTGCTAATTTTACAGATCTTATTTCTGAAAACCAAAAGAGATAGTGGGAGTAAAAGCTATTACCCTAGCATTTATCTACTATTTATAAAGAAAAGTATTACTAGTTCTGTAAAAGTTTAAGATACATATTCTAGAATAGGATAGCAATATTGCAAACATACATATACTTGAAAGACCTGTAAAAACACATTAAAGTATTTAAGATAATAAGATAATTTATTGCTAAGTGTTCATCATAAATTAAGAATCAGCTTTGTTCACCTAATTATTCATTACACAGTTGAAAAAACTTCTAATGTCATGATTACCTGGATTAAAAACTATCCCCACTCATAGCTGTTTGAGTGATTAAGCCAATTATCAAGGAATATGGAAGATAAGAACCTATGAGTAGGGGGAGGGTGTGATCTTACTTTTATAACTATTTAGTTGTGCTGACTCCAAGAAGTGGTGATCAAGGCAACACTAGATCTTTCTTTGTTGGTTTGTTGGTTTGTTGGTTTGGGTTTTCTGTTTGTTCATTTGCTTGTTTGCTTGTTTTGACAACTACCTACAATGATGCAGACTTTGTACTAAGCATTTTACATACAAATCCTATTAATCAGTGTTTTCAAATGTGGAATCCATTGTCAGAGATTTTAATTAATTTGCCAAAGTCACATTGGTTTGAGAAGTACACAGATCTGACTAACTCTAATGTATTTGGTTTTTGTTTGTTTAATTTTGTGATTCATACATCCTTTGGTAAATAGTACTTGATTTTTCAGTTCTCAGTTTCTGATTACTACTTGGTCAAAATAAGTTTGTCAAAGGAGATAAGACTATACTGTAGTCTAGAAATAATTCTCCAGATTTCTAGAAACCGTGGGAATTTCAAATACAGATCCAGGAGAAGCCCAAGAGGCACAGTTTAAAAGTGAGATAATTCAACATGTAGTCAGGAAAGTTCAAAATAATATGGCTATAAGTATGGTAATATGCTTCGTACATATTACTACCTTGATTACATACTAAGTAATAAAGGTCTATTGTGATCAACCAAATACACAGACATGAATTATACTATATTAAGCTGTTTTAACAACATATTGTCACTCTTTGCTTTTTAGCTTTCAATTTTTTTTAAGATTTATTTTTTTGTTTGAGAAAAGGTGAGAGAGAAAGAGAGAGAAAGGGGAAGGCCCAGAGTAGTCTCCATAGTTGTATGGCATTAGTTGCGACATTACATCATTCTGCACACACAGATGTGGGACCACATGGAGCAGGAACCAAACTGAGGGCCTCCCATATGGGAGGCAAGAACCTTTGCTGCCATCTCAGTAGTCACCAATTGTGCCACAGTTCAGCATGTGTGTTTACATGAGTTGGATCCCGGGACGTTGAGGTTGCAAGGTAAGCACTCAACCTGTTGAACTATCCCGGCATCCCTCCTAGCTTTCAGTTTACTATGAAACACTTGAATTTCTACAGCAAAGTATCCATCCATAGATGGAAATAAATATTCTATTAAATGCATATTGGTATTTTTGTGATCTTAAAGGGCACGTGACTATCAATTTCTGACATAAGCCATCCTGTTAAATTTTCCATGGTAATAAAGAATAAGAAAATTAAAATAACACCAATAGTATGTGGCTTTAAATTTAGGAAAAAAAAGTAATTCTAAGAATGACAAAAGTGAACTCAGAAAAATTGTCAAGTTAATTTGCTTTGCCACAATAAAGTATTAGAAAATCTGTTTTTGATTAGTCTAGAGGTATCTACTCCTTTATTTTAAAAGTATTCATAACAGTTCAAAAGAAATGTATTCTTATTTTTCTAATACTAATACATAAAAGTATGTATTAAAATATGAATATCCCAGGATGCCAGAATTGTTCAGCAGGTTGAGCGCTCGTCTTACAGCCCCAAGGATCAAATCCTGGCCCCGCCTGTGCAGACCCACATGCTGAACTGGGTTTCTTCAGTATGGTAGATTGGTTATAAGATGTCTTCAATTCATAACCTCTTGCACTATGCCCTTGGCAACGTAACTTAGCAGCTCCTCCCATCAGGAAGTGAAATCTATTTTCCCACTCTTGAATTTGAGTAGGCCTTGTGATTTCCTTTTGTCAGTATCATACAGCAGAAGGGACATGATGCTATATCTAAGCCTAAGCCTCAAGAGTATTATACATCTCCATTGCTTTCCTGAATCCCCTGTGGTCGAGGGGTAAGGGAGAACTGGGTAGCCTGCTAGACAATGAAGAAACACATGGAATAAAAAGGAAATGTCCCAGTTGCGGCCATGTGAGTTCATACATGGTTAAAAGCAGAAGCAGCAGCTGTCTGAAGAAGCCTAACTAAGACTGCGAGACAAGAAAAACTGCATATCAGAGCCTGGTCCAGATTACCAACCTGCAGAATCGTGAGCTGAGTAAAGTTTGCTACATGACATTAGCGAACAAATACATTCATTATTAACAAGCTGAAGGTCAAAAGGTTTCATTTGAACCTGAAAACTAGGCAGGTCCTCATTACCATACAGGAACTAATTTTTGTACTCACTGGAGTACTGAGACTTCCATCTGATGTGTTTATACCGATCGAGAAGTTTTACCTTTGTGCAAAATGAAAATGTGTCGATGTAGAATGTAAGGATAAAACCTATCATGGTGGATAAGTTTTCCAAATTAAAGCATACATTTGGGATGCCAGGATAAGTCAGTAGTTGAGCACTTGCCTCACAGTAGTGAGGTCTGGGGTTCGATTCCCTCCCCGACCTGTGCAATTCCACAAGCTGAACTGCAGTGCAAGTGGTAACCGCTAGGATGGCTTGGCTGCAAAGTTTCTTGCCTCCCTTGTGGGACGTCCCCAGTTTGGTTCCTGCTCTGCACGGCCCCACATCCACCTGTATGAAATGAAACTATGACACAACTCATGACGTACAATTATGGACACTTCTCTCACTCTCTCTCTCTCTCTTTCTCTCTGTTTCAACTTCTCTCGAACAATAGATCTTAAAAACATGCACACAAAAAACAACACTTACTAAGGACAGAAATAGGATGATATTAACAGTGCCTACTTGAGATTATAATTTTTACAATGTCCTCCTTTTGTTCAGGAAAGATGCCATCTTGTTCTTCATAGAGTCACAAAAACAGAACAGGTTTTAGATTTTAAGTTCTGGGCTGGTACTTTTAGGCACCCCATTACCTTCTGGGTCTATGTTTAATCGGGATTTTTTTATATTCATTTCTATCGTTTTTGACAGAGAGAGAGAAAGAGAAAGAGGGAGAGAAGGGAGGGTGGGCAGAACAGTCTCCATTGTTGCATGTCATTAGTTTTTTACTTAGTTCCATTTCATAGGTGAGTGTGGGACGGTGCAGGGCAGAAACTGGGACAGGAATCTCCCACATGGGAGACACACTCCTGTGACCCAGGGACAAACCCAGGGCCTCCCACAAAGGGTGCTTGCCCCAGCGAAAACTGAACTGGGAGCACAACACATCCACACAGGCCAGGGCTTGGATTTGATTCTTGGACCCTGGGGCCACAAGACGGGTTCTCAACTCATTGAGCCATCCCAGCATCCCTAAGGAATGGTTTTTCTATACCAATATGTCCCTGAGCAATCATCAGGGCTAAGGGAAGTTTTCACATCTTGTTGGTTAATAAATACTGAAAATAACCATGGCGTTTTTTTAGGGGAAATGGATATTGATCAATTTAAAACAACAATAATAATATAACTTTCATGAAAAAAAAATTAAAAAGCAAGAGAAAATGAACATCATCTTGAAAGGGGAAGATTTTCTCTAAAATATCAACTATAGCATCCAGGAAAAAATGTCATATTAAGCCAAAATTTAAAAGTAATGGAATAGGACCATAATGTCGTAAGGAAAGAACAGGCTGGCTTAAAAGGACGAAAAGATGAGATATAAAACTCAACAAGCTGAGATGAAAAGGGATGCAAGTGAGATCGGAAAGAATTGCAATAAAACTAAAATTGCAGAAGTTTGAGTATAATACATATTGGATTTACTGAAGAAAGTTCGTGACTTAAGAAAATCAAATCAGTAGGAAAAAAAAAAAAACTTTCAAAAATATACCTATGGGGAAGCCGGGATGGCTCAGTGGGTTAAGTGCTCACTTTGCAGCGCCGGGGACCGAGGATCGAATCCCGGCCCCGGCCCCGGCCTGTGCGGAACCATATGCTGAACTGGGAGCTCCCCCAGTTCAGTTCTCTCTCTGTCTCTGTCTCTGTATATATCTCTCTCTTTCTCTCTGTCAAAATAAATAAATAAATAAAAATATATAAAAATATACCTAGAATGGGTGGTGAGCACATAATGCAATGCATAGATGATGTAATGTAGAGCTGTACACCTGGAAACTATGTAGTTGTTGCCAACCAATGTCACCCCAATAAACTTAACAATAAAAAAAAAGAATAAAATATGTATATATATTCAGAATAAAGAAGAGAAGAAAAAAGATAAATTATAATGAAATGATTTTAAGTTAACATTTATTGAACAATTTTTCTGTGGCAGATTCTTTTTTAATAGTACAAATTACGTTTTTATCCTGCAACAATCCCATAATGTTTGTAATATTTACTATTATTACTTCACAAGTAGAAAATCGGAGCAAAGGGCATTTAAAGTAATTTCTCTATACTGCAAAACTTGTAAATAGTTGACCTAGAATTTAAATTTAAATCTGAATCCAAAAATAATGCTCTTAGCACCAGTGTAATAATGTTGCTCTCATTTTACTGAAGAATCAAGATATTAAAAAAAGAAAATGTTCTGGTGTTGAAAAAAAGTTTGTGTACACAGATCAAGAGTCACCGGATTCTAGCAAAGTTAACGAAAAGAGAGTCATACTAGGGAAAGTCTTTAAAAAATATATTTTTTTCATATTGAAGGAATAAGTTTAGATAGTTCTATTGTAGGAAACAAAACAAAATGAAAAGAGGTTATTTCAAGATAACAAAAAGGTTATATGCCCTTAAATTTTTCTGTCCAATGTTAAATGTCAAAAGAAAGTCAAAAAAATCAAGGAACAGGGAAAAAAGAAGAATTGGGAATGTGTCAAAAATATCTAGCAAATTTTCCTTCATGCATTGATGAAATAGAAGTATAATCTTAAAAAGCATATCTTATAAACATACATTTAAAAAGTACTTAAGAATCTGTGTCCATCACTAGAAATGAAGACTTCAATGAATTTCACAGGAATAGTGTGAATGCTGAATCATGGAAACATTAAATATTCTGTATTATAAAAATGTATGCAAATAAACATAATATGAGCACAAATATACACAATATAAAAATAATTGAATAATAATTAGGATTCCAAAACTCATAACATATTTACAAATCCTGGGAAGTGAAATAAATCCTGTGTATGGGTTTTGAGTTGAGGGTGGGAGAAAGCAATACAATTGCTTATTTTGGATGGGAGAAATGGTATAATCCAAAATCAGTTTTAAATAAAAGCCAACATCTATGGAAAGTGTTAGAAAACTGAGGTCAGCATATCTCTGGAAATTTCATCTCACCTAAATGAGATTTATAAATGTAATCCAGAATGATCTAATATTAGATATACTTGTATATTTATACTATTAATTGGCCCAATAAGAACATTATAACAGGCAGGTTCATCTTAATAGATACCAAAACAATGTATCCATATTACTAACATTCTTCTGTAGAAGCCCCCCAGAAAAATAGGAATGGAGGAATCCTTAATGATTAAGACCATGTCTTAAGTAAACAGAGAAAACATCATAGTGATAAGATGCCAATGAGACAGAAAAGGAGCTATATTGTACATTACTAAGAAGAGAAACTCCATTTTCATTACTATTTACCATTGCTGTGGAAGTTCTGGCAATTGAAATAAAAGAAAACATGAATAAAAGATACAAATCATAAAATAATATAAAATAAAGTTTTTACCGTATTTAAAATTCTAAGTCTTAGATAAAATATGCCACCCAGAAATCTAGCAGAATTAATTTAAAAATCAATTTAATAGTGATATACCAAAATACCCCACATAGCAATAATTGTATATGTGATTTGTAATTTATTCAATGTTATTATAGAAAAGATGATCCGGGGATGTTGAGATGGCTCAGCAGGTTGAACACTCACTATGCAGCCCAAGGGTCCGAGGATAAAATCCCAGCCCCAGCCTGTGTGGACCCATATGCTGAACTGGGGTGTGCCCCCAGTTCAGTTCTTGCCAGGGCCCAAGTGGGAGGCCTCCAGACCAGTTCCCACTGATGCAGCCCCATGCCCACCTGTGAAGTGAAACTATATTGAAAACTAATGACATACAACTATGGAGACTGCTCTGGGCCCTCCCCCTTCTCTCTATCTCTTCCTCTCTCTCTGTCAAAATAAATAAATAAATAAATAAATAAAATAAAAATGAAATTTTTGAAAAGATAATCTATTTAATTATAAAACAATAAGCATGAAATTCATAGGATTTACCTCATGTAGCATCGAGATCTATCTAAAATAAACTGATAATATTAATAGTTGTACAAAAACTTGAATAGAGAAAAAAAAGAAATTATAATATCATAAATATTCAAGTCTTCGTAAACCAATATAGATATTGACATTAATTCAACCAAAATTACCATAGTACCTTTATTTCAAAATTGATGACTGAGAAAAAAGTACACATTTCTTTTTCCTCCTAAACTATCATTGTGGTTGTGAAAGAAGTTTAAGAACTATTATAGTCATTTAAGAACTATTATCCTCCATAGCAAGGCTGATAAAGTAGGAAGAGCACCAGTACCAGTTAGGATTAAAATGGTCTGTGAGTGATATAAAACAAACAAAACCACGTGGCTAAAAAAAGATAGATGTTTGTTTCACTAGTAAATGTAAGTTGTGCCTGCTAGTATGGCAGCATCATCGTTACCTGGGATCCAGGCACGTAACTTGGTCATCCTCACCACGTTGTTTCCGCCTTCTACTTCAAGATAACTAGTTGAACTCCAACAATCATAGCTTCATTCCACTAAGCATTGAGGTGAAAGAGATGAAGAGAATGCCTACTCTGTTAAAGAATATCTTACTTCCCATGTATCTCATCGGCCAGAACATAGTCACATTGAATATTTAACTTCAGATGGCTGAATGGCCCAGTATGCATAGGGTGTTCTGTTATTTAGGGGAAGAAAAAAAAATCAAAGAATATTAGGGTGAAATATGTAGTCTCTTTACCAGGCAAAGCAGATAAAATACTGAAGTGCTTCTGGAATATATAAAACAAATGAGTTGTTTTGGTTTTTGATGGAATAACAATAGGCGTGAGAAATATAACTGTATCTGCCAAAGAGTAAATTGCTCTGTAAAAATAAAATAAAATAAAAATTTTCCCACTGGACAGAGTTAAAAAGTCAAAGAATTGCTTATTGAAGACAGAGAGTAATTGAACACAACTCTGCTGAGACAAAACAGACACACATAAATTTTAAGTTCAGGAGTGACCAAGTAAAATCTACTAGAATATGCTAATGGATAAGTTAGGCCATCGGTATTTTCTAATTGGTGCTTATCTGAAATGGGCTTCTCTTGTAGAGACTGGGAAACAGAGGCACCGACTTCCTTGATGATTACATTTGAAACAGATGGCTCCCATGTCCCTGAGAAAGAAATTCCTGGATTATAAAACTGGTGAGAAGCTGAAAGAAGAATTACATCTCAAAGGGACAGAGCAATAATTTACAAAGTTTTCTAACAGAAACCCCCTAAGAGAAGGAAGGTCAAAGGCCTATAATCAGGAATAAGCACATTCAGAGTTTATTCAAGCTAAGGGGAACATTAAGGCCATCTTAGTCATAACTTTAGTCCAGATATATCAGGGCTGGGAACAAGAGCAAGCACTGGAGTAGTTGATGGAGCAATTAATTATAGAATGGTAAAAATTGCTACCCCAGACTAGCTTTTAAATTTTCTGGTTACAATAGTTGTTTCCCAGATATCCTGGGAAGAGCAGTTCTTGATATAAAGGAGAACCTTCAATGGATGACTTTCCTAGTGACTTTCTGGGCCTGAGAAAATAAGATTAACCCCCAAGTAACTTCAAATAGCTACAACAAATGTGGGAACTCTGTTCTCAGAAGGCAAGCACTGAGAAGGATCACTTTTATTTATTACATAAAATGTAGTTACCATGAATACGAAGTCTACATCCAAATAACTATGACAAGTGATAGAGTCTTGAGCTAAGGAATTTCATCTAGATATTTGGCTGACAAAAGTGCTGATAGGGTATATTGTTATGACAGTGTGTTGGGTGTTGAGTTAGGTGCCTATGGGGCTATTATATGGTACAGATTGTATAGACAAAGAGGCTTACACTCATGCATAGTTACAAATGATGAGCATTATATTAAAAATAATTCCAGAAGGTGAGCAGCTGAGAATTACTGAGACATACCCCCACTGCTTTATATGCTGATCTCCGTATACCTTAAAGCAGGGATTTCATATTCTGAGGTAAATGCTTTCAGACTGCTTTTACTTTACGTGACACTTGTGCTGACTTAGAGAAAGAACAGCCTTTATATTGCCCTATCTGCCTAGTATTAGGATCTGCTTGGTCTTAAATTCTGTAACCCTGGATTCAAGAGTCACATTTTTTGTTTGTTTGTTTATTTTTGTTTATCCAACTTAGCCTCTGAGTTAACATGATAAAGCACAAGGTCCTTTCTGCATTTTTTTAAAACAATGTGAAAATTTCTGTGACACATTTCTTCTCCAATTAGCAACCAACTAATTTTCATGTCATTCTTATTAGGCCAGCCCAGGGTGTTCACTCACAAGCTGCTTTATGTTCTGAAGCTTACCACTGCAGGCACTATTCACTGGAATAACCCAGAGTCCCTCTGTAATGAATTGACTTGCAACACCTGAAATTCAGAAGTTTGAAGTGGACCACCTATTTCATACAGTACCATCATACTAAATTCTTGCTTATTCTCAAATATAACATTTGAATCTAATTCCTGCTATGTAGGTAAAGCTTAAGCAGATTGACTGGAGGTAGGAATTAATACATGTAGCTTCATAAATTCACATGTCCTAAGAATATCAATGGGCTCCCTGTGGTGCAGTGGTCTTGTCACCTCATACCAGTGCAGTTTGAACAGGGCAAGACAACTGGAAAAGTTACACTGAATGGCAAAAGTTTCCCTGGATCCCTTCAGCATGACAGAATCAGGGTCATTCTAGGTACCAATAATTAAGTAAGGTCATAGGAACCTATATACAGTGTTTCCTCTATTAAAATTAGATTAGTGCTCACTGTTGCTGTTGTCCTCATCATCATTATTTATAGCAGACCTGGGGAATGAACATCTGAATAGGAATTATACTAGGTAGTAAATTAAATGTTACTTCTTAATTTCGAATTGGGGAAAGGATAGAATTACATAATTCTATCCAATGAACTAAAATGTTTTGTGTATCTACTAGTACATGTACTTTGCTTGATGCTGGAGATACAAAAGTATGCAAGTTATGGATCTGCCTTTATATTTATAGTTTAGAGACAAACAGACATAAAGGGATAATTCTACTATCATATGACATATGTTATAGGGACATAGAAGAGAGGATTCACGCCAGCTTGAAAACTGAAGCCATGCTGACCATTGAAGAAGGAATAAGGATAAATAGGTAAAAAGAGGGTTGCCTTTTATATACATAAAAAAGAAATAATCCTACTAGAAAACAACTATTAACTATTATATAAAGAAAAGGAGGGGAAGCCGGGATGGCTCAGTGGGTTAAGCGCTCACTTTGCAGCACCGGGGACCAAGGATCGAATCCCGGCCCTGGCCCCTGCGGACCCATGTGCTGAACTGAGGAGTTCCCCCAGTTCAGTTCTCTTTCTGTCTCTGTCTCTGTCTCTGTCTCTCTCTCTCTCTCTCTCTCTCTCTCTCTCTCTCTCTCTCTCTCTTTCTCTGTCAAAAACAATAAAAATAAAAAAAAATTGTAAAAAGAAAAGAAAAGGAAAAAATGTACAGGAAGGGATTTTTGAAAGGCTCAGAGAATAGATAGAGCTTCAACCATGGGCATGAACATATGGAAAACTATAGAGAGGAAATTCATGGACCCTAAAACTTGATTCCTAGGGCAAAAGCACAAAGACTTGAGAGAGTAAGACATGTTTGTGACATAATAAATAGACATGTTTTGTTAAAGTAGAGGAAAGAATGGAGAGAATATTTTGTTGTCAGTTAACTTCCTGGGTATTTTTGTATGTTATGTAATTAAATATAATATACATAGTATCATCTAGATATGAAAGATGAAAAGCCTCAAGTCAGGATGTAAAACCAAGGTAATCTGCAACCACAAAGTCCTATTTTGGCTTTTTCACTTTTAAAAGTAATGACTATTATTTTAAACTTTGACTCTTGATTCTCTAGAAAATTAAGAATATTCACTGATTATTTGAAGTGGAGGAAGTTCTTGGCCTGTTTGAAAAATTAAATTTACTAAGCTTTGTTGTATCAGTTAGAAGAAAACCAAAAGATAGTGAGAGTGATTAGGAAATTATTTCAATAGTCCGTACTCAGAGGAAATTAGGCCTATATAACAGAAAATAAAGAACGTGGGAAGAAATGAGGAAAGAAAGAAAAAAGACAAACCAAAGATATCGCAAAGTTTTTTCAGTTTGAACAAACAAGGACCAAGAGTTAACTTCAAAAGAAAAAGAAAAGTGTTTTTATTTTTTATTGAAAGATAATAGATATTAAATATTGACAAGATATATGGAAGGAAATGACCTGCAAGAGATAAGACTTAGCACTGAAATTATGGAAACCCAAGGAGAAATAAAAATGGGTATTTCCACCTGAGAAAGACAGATTCATTTCTTACTCCTATCTCTGATGCAACTATTTACATAGCTTTCATTATCTTGATAGCCCTGGTCCCATCGGACGCATGCATCAAAGGCAACATTTACTGTTAATTTCATAAATGGTAGGCTATGTTCCCTAGCTGCCTTTCATTCCTTCGGACTTGGTAGTACTAATGACAAATTTAATTATTACTATTGCTATTGATGGCCACGTGCTCCTCTGGAGATAGACATCACACGGGCTACTTAATAACTTTACCACAAGACAGATGAACCACAGTATGCTTAAGTGAGGCTTCCTTTTCCTTCTGCTGCTTTGTCTTTTTTCTTTTGCAGTTTGGCAATTAAAAGAAAACTTGTGGGCTGGAATAAAATTGGAGCCAAATCCACAGGAACCTCTTAAATGAAATATCAAGCACTAGCTCTTTAATATAAGTGGTTTCCACACACTCATTCATTGTGAGCCCCTACTGGGATGAACCAAAGTGACCAGTGAATTGGGCATGCTTAGCCCTATGCCGGAGATCAGTCATATGAGTAAGGTCCTGAAAGCAAACACATTTAAACATAAGTAGATTTTTTACTTTTCCTCTCTTTGTATTTGACTGCCATGAAAGATTTATATCTCATATATCTTAAATTCGTGAAGAACAAATGAGGTATGTAGTAAAAAATAGTCAAACTGAATCTATTTGCAAAAACAGAGTTAATTTACTATACCCATATGTATGTATTATTTAAAATTCTAAATGTATACAAATCCTTATTAAATTAAAAGTATAAAGTTTATATTCATGATATCTGGGGAAGTATTTTAGATTATCCTATTTATAGTTAAGTGATTCTCAGGTTTTGATACAATTACAATTAAAAGAACATCCAAGATTGAATCAGCAACTCTGACAATCACACATAGGAATATATAAATATGAATTTTTACTATTACTATTTTTCATATATAAAATATGACTTTTTACTATTTACCTGGGAGACCAGTGAGCATTTTTTTACTACTTGGTATATATTAGTCTGTGTTCTCCAGAGAATGAGACCAATAGGATATAAATGGAAATTGGTTCAAGCTATTACAGAGGCTGAGATATGTGAGGTCAACTGTCTGCAAACTAGAGAACCAGAAAAAACAATTGTAGGTTTCTGTCCCAGTCCCCAAGCCTAAGAACTGGAAGCCCATTGATACAAGTCCAGGACTCTGACAGACTAAGAGTTTGGACTTTCTCTGTCCGAGGAAGAAGAAAATGGATGTCCCAGATCAAAAAACAAAGAAAAAATTTGCCCTTCCTTTACCTTTTTGTTCTTAAATTAAGGCCAAAACCCTCAGTGGATTAGATGTTATAGGATACATAGGTGAGGGTGGATCTTTTTTATTCAGTCTTTTAATATAAATTTCTCCTGGAAATACCCAGTCTTAGTTCATTCAAGCTGCTATAAAAAATTACGACAGACTGGATAGTTTATAAGCAATAGATATTTCTTTCTCATAGTTTTAGCGGGTAGGAAGTTCAGGATCATGGCATCAGTAGATTCGGTATTTGATTAGTTAGGGCTTCTTGTTGGTTGTTGTTTTTCGCTGGATCCTCAAATGATGGAAAAGGCTATGGTGCTTTCTTGGGCCTCTTCGATAAGGATGCTAAGCTAATCCCATTTATTAGAGTTCCATCTTCATGCCCTAATCACTTTCTAAAGACCCCTGCTCCTAATACTATCACCTTGGGCATTAGCATTTTAACATTTGAATTTTGGAAGAACATAAACATTCAGACCATAGTATGGTAGTAGTCTAGATACTTGTTAGAGGAGAAAATGCAGTCAAAAAGTATAAAATTTCTCATAATGATTTGTATAATGTATAAAACTAATACCAAAAGACCTACTTGCTATATTCGATACATTAGAAAATTATGTATATATGTGTGTATATATATATATATCCATATATATACACACACACATATATATATACATTCACATACATATATATATATACACACACATATATCCAACCACAAACATACATACATATGTACACATGTATACACACAAATATTTTACATACACATGTACTTGCTCATTAAATGCATTATTGGATTAACTTTTATATAGATTAGACAGTGTTCTTTTAGGTGAAATTGTTAAATTAAAACAGCAATGACTGCTCTTTACTATTTAAATAGAGATGTTTAATGCAATTAGAAACAAATCAAAATGTCATGGAAAATTTTTAAAAGGTTCAGGTAATCAAAAAGAACATTGCACAACATAAAACTTGCATCACTAAATATTTTTCTTCTAGTAACTCGTATGTACAATTAATTTTTCTTACCAATTTAGTAAAAATATTAGTAAAAAAATTAATTACAAAGAGAAAACTAGACAAAGGGAAAAAAGAAAGATGAAGATAATAGGCCAACTGGATAAACATAATTTTAGGTGAAGAAGTTTCTAGTGAACGTTTGAGCATCTAATTATGTCAGGAACTTTTTTTTAATTTCCCTAGGTTATAGGTTTTTTGCAAGAATAGATCTCACTATTTCTCTTAAGTTCTGCACTACCTATCACAGCATAGTCCATGGCCGGCTAGTTTTTGCTCCAACCACCTCTACTAAAATTACTGTCCTCATGGTCAAGAATGATGATCTTTCTAAATGCTAAACATACATGAACAAGCCTCAAACCTTAATTGCTTCCATCTCATTATAGAATTTCATATTTCCTGATGTTCAAGACACTTTTTGCCTGATTTTCCATGTAATCCTCTCCAAGTTATACTCTTGCTGCTACACTATTTTCTTTCTGTCTTGGTCAACTCATCATTTACACCAAATTTCCTTAAATCCAGTGGTCTCCAACACTTTGCATTTAGCCCTGTTTTCTTATATTTCCCATATGTAATTTTATTTATTTCCATATTTCAATCAATTATGCAAGGTCATTTCCTCAAAGGCAAGTGTATTGACAAGTGTGTCAGTCAGGGTCCAAACATGAAATAGATGTGCAATATATTAAAATAATTCAATAAGTATTTACTTGCTAGGTGGCAACAATACAAGGATGGATATGTGTGGTAGAATCACAAGGAATGGTACAGAAATCCCATACAAGCAGCTGGTAAGCTATTACCAGCTCTGGGCCCAAAGGAACAAGGGTAGAGAAAGAATGTGGAAGAGTAATGGCTTCCATCAAGGAATGCAGCCAACTTAATACAACTTCTGAGAGAAGAATCCACAAGAATAAATAATATCTAAAACGTCCATCTTCTGCTTCCATCCCAACTCCGGCTAGTTCTCCCCACTGTAGCAAATAGACCAAAAGGCAGAGAGCAAAGGAGCCCCCTTAA
>PVKE010004407.1:0-66421 GCA_004027555.1 Craseonycteris thonglongyai
AGCGCTCAACCCGCTGAGCCGTCCCGGCTTTCCCCCATCTTCTGCATTCTTGCTACAGAATTACTCAGAGACGTTTGCGTGACAAAGATGCAAACCAATTATAGTGAGAACCCCAGCATCAGGGAGAACTGATTCCTTCCTGCAGCGTCCACAAGCGTGAAAATAACTAAAGCTCTCTTAAACACCCAAGCGGAAGCCGAGGATGAAAATGGATCATAAATCTTTGCAAGGGGAAACTGGGCACTAACAAGGAGAAAGCAGTATGAAACAGTCCCATTCCAGACACAGACAGCTTAGCCCTCACTCAAGTGGCAAACAACCCAACTTTCCAGGACAGCCAGAATAATCAGAATAATTAGAATAATCGATGACATTGAGGAAAGATACAGTAAAATTTGATGGAAAGAGTAGAAATCTAGAGACGCTGGGCACCAGAAATCTCAAGATATAATGAGTTCTACCCCCGAGCCCCTTAAGACATGTGGCTAATTCCCACTGGGCACATTCTACAAAATTGGGGGGGGCGGGGGCGGGTCATAGGTTGATATTGATAGTTCTTAAATCTATGACAAAAAATATATCAACAGAAGCAATGTGAAGATAAGACTGGACTTGGATGGAGAAATTTGTCAAAATTGGGAACTTTTTATGGATCAATTCCCCACCTACCAGAGGTATAGACTCATCCCCCAAACTTGGTTCATCGAATGTTGAAATATGGCTACCTCTTGGGGGTTTTGTTTTGTTTTGTTTTTTATTGTTTGAGAGAAGGTGAGAGAGAGACAGAGAGAAGGGGAGGGCTCAGAGCAGTCTCCACAGCTGCACATCATTAGTTGTGACATAGTCATTCCACACAGGTGGGCATGAGGCCCCACAAGATGGGAACTGAACCAGGGGCCTCCTACATGGGAGGTGAGAACCTTCACCACCATCCCAGCAGTTACCATCTGCATGCTGCTGTTCAGCATATTGGTTTGCACAGGCAGGGGTCAGGACTCGATCCCTAGACCTCACAGTTGCAAGGCAAGTGCTCAGCCTACTGAACTATCTCGGCATCCCCTGCTTGGGTGATTTTGAAAATTGAACAGGAATGATTCTGGATGATCTGACTGCTTCCTAAGGGAGCTTCAATTATCAGTGGAAGAAAAAGAACACAGGTTTTGATCCTGGGTTCCACCCATCTCATGCTCCCTCCTACTTGGCCAGAGGACCTGCGCATGGCATCCCCCTGTATGAGCTTCAGTTTTCTCATCCAAGAAAGCAGGGTGTCATCTCTATTCTCTTGAAAAAAAAACTTTTTGTCACTGAGCCCACACATGTTCTGCATGATGCTGGGTGAGGTTTTCTGAATGCCCACAGCTCATTTACTCTGGGTCCCCTCTGCAATAACAGATAATGCTTTTCTTCACATTACCCTGTTCCTCTTCACGTACCATTTTGAAATCCTTATGTTGTTTCACCTGAGGCCACCTCTCTTCCTCCACATTGTTAGTAACTTTATGGCTCCCTGGCTGCAAAATGATAGGAGTTTTTTTATTTCTCTAAGTCACAGTATCTCCTTATACAAAACAGGGATAGTAAATACTAAATAAAATCTAGCTCTCCTAATTTTGAGAGGCTTAAGTGAACTACCATGTGAAAATGCCTAGCATATAAAAAGCATGCCTATACAAAATGTCATTTTCATCTTTTTCTAAGAGTAGAACCCCAGCATGGAGGTGATATCTCCTCCCACATAATGGTAGATATTTTTCCCCTGAATATCTCTATTTCAGGCATATTAGACACACATTTGGGGCATCATCAATAAGTAGAGAGAAAGGGGACAGCCAATAACTAGGGCATATTAATAAGCTTAACTAAAGCTGGCTGCTATCACCATCAACTCCAAAATCTCAGTGGCTTAACATAATAAAAATGTATGTTTCTCTCATTACAGTTCAATGCCATTGTCAATCTCCTTGGTGGCCCTCCTCCAAGCAATGAGTTACTCAGGGATCCAGGTTCCTTTTACTCAGGCCAGGCCTAGAACTGTCATACACCAGTTCTCCCCACACCCTATTGGCTAGAACCCGGTCACATGGCCCCATCCCTAACTGGAAGGGAAACTGGGAAACAGAGTCCTCCTGTGTGACATGGAAATGGTTTGATTAGTGTGTGGCATTCCCCCTGACACAGTCTGGAAGTGACTGCAGGGAGGAATGCTAACCCACCCTGCCTGTTGCCTTCAGAAACATCAACAACCCAGTCTCTTGTGACATGAGCCGAGCCAGGGCCCACTCTACTCTTGAGGACTTTGCCTTCTCTTGGTCCTGGGAGGAAGCTGGGCCTCCGGGGAAGGAGGTGAGAACTTGGCTCCGTTCCCTGTCAGCCTAGCCTTCTACCTGTTCATGCCCTGGGACAGAAGACTTGACCTGCCTCCCAAGGCGAGGGGCCACAATGAAAGGCAATGGCCATGCAGGAACATGGACAGGCACTTACCAGGGACACCCTACGCAGACATTATGCATTTAAAACTATTCCAGCTCTGTCTCCTATTTTGGCAACCTACCTTATTTCTGTCATTATGGCCCTTGGGAAAGAGGAACATAGAACCAATTCAGGAATATGAAAGATCCTGTGTAGGGAAAGGTATCACCCAACAATAGCAAAAGGTTTTCTCCTAATGGGGGTCCAGGAATGAACATGGAAGGAAAGGACTTTGGACATAGGTGGCCTCAATCCTCTTCATTCCCTGGTCCCAGGACACAAGTTCCCCCCTTCCCCAGGGTGCTAGAGCGGCTCCTCTTGAACCTCTCTGACCCATTCTCCACCTTTCTTCACTCCGCTCTATGCCCCAAGGGGTTGACCTGTGGACCCATTAGCTGGCTTCCTGGCTCTCTCATTTCCATTTGTATCAGCAATGGGTCCTTTCACAAGCAGAGGAGGGGAGGATGGGAGGACAGTGAGGTGAAGCTGCTTATTCCTACAGCTCTCCCCTGAGCAGCAGGTGACAGTGTCTGCATTCAGTTGAAGGTCACACAGCTCCAGCGCTCAGCCCCCTGCAGTAACTACAGGTCTCAGAGGGCACCTGGTCCCTCCACTTGCCCTGTGTCTCACTAGTCCGTGATGGGAGTCTCCACCCTGCGCTGCTATTGTACATGCTGGGCCCATCTCGCTGGGTGCCTAGTGACCTCCCCAGGGAGAGCAGCTAGGTCCCATTAAAACCTCCGAGGCTAAACAATTGAAACTGGACCCCCAAGGCTGAAAAACCCAAAGCCACACGGAGCCTCGCTGCAGCCTGGCCCAGGAGGCTGTGCAGGGCTCTACCAAGAGCCCTGCATTGGAGACCATTTGGGCGATTTGGGTCACAAATGTGGGCAGGGTCCCTGGCCTCTCTGAGCCTCATTTCCCAGATCTGTAAAAGCAGCGTGATCAAATCCCTGTCATGAGGACTCAGTGAGCAGTTAGAATACCAGCCGCCGCAAGAGGAGGCTTTGAAAGATGTCCACATCCCCCTTCCCTCCCCCCTAAATGTCCCACCTATGTACAAAAGGAAGGATTTTTTTTTTAAGTCAGATTTGAAACAACCACCTTAATGAAGCATCTACCACCTGCAAGCAACTCTACCACGTGTGGGGAGAAGACACAGGCTACAGGAGACCTTGTGCCTGCTTCCAGAGAGGTGAGGATTCTGACAAGGGAGACACATAGATTCCTAGAACCTTCAACCCAAACAGGTGGCAGCAAGCCGAGGCCTGAACAAAAAGCCCCAAGGGAGCGCAATGGAGGGGCCGTTAATGGGACGTGGGAAACGGAGAGAAAAAAAACCACTTGTTCTAAAGGAGAACATTCTGAATTCAGGGTCTTTTCTGAAATAGCTGGAATTATTCATGGCCTCTTCACACCAAGTACCTCCTTTCCTACCGCCAGCTGCGGCTGTACAGTAACTTGGGCCTGGCTTCCAGACCGGCCCAGACAAAGCACTCTTCAGAGTGTAAACGACACTTCCCTACGGTTTGGTCCAAAAAATAAAAAAAAAACACAAAGAAAGAAAAAGAAAAACACACAACGCTCCACACCCTGGGCTAGTCTTTGCGGAAGTCTCTAGGGGGCGCCCCTATAGCCCAGTGCAGCGTCACCCACCTGGGCCCCTCACAGCCCTTGCACACGTCTGACTTGCTGCTCCCAATTACATCCTCCCAGCCCCCCAACCCCACCCCACCACCCTCAGGATAAAGATGAAATTCGAGCCATTTCATCTGCTTCATGGGGTCTTTCATGATCCAGCCCTGTCTCCCTTTCCACCTCAGGACCCTTCACCCTGTGCTTTGGTCACATAAATCACTTGTAAGGCCTTGAGCAAACGTCAGTAATTCAAGGTGAGGTATATGTTCTCCCCTCCACTTAGGACAGCCTTCACCAACTGGTCTACCTCTCCTCTAGTTACTAAAACTCCTTTGAAGTGCCACTTGCTCCCAGACGCCTCTGCAACTTTATCATCTGAACCATCTGCCCTTCTCTCTGTGTGTGTCTGTGTGACAGACACTTTGGCACGGTACTGAAATTGTGGGCTCTTCTATTGCCCACTAGATGAGCAGCCCCTTTGAGGCCAGCACCATGTCTGAACATCGAGCACAATACTTGGCACATAGTAGGTGCCCAATTAATGTGGATTGAATGCATACAAGACATAACAAATGAGCAAAATGCTAAAAGAAGCAATTCAGACATCAAGCCAGACACATCCATTCACACAACAAAATGGTCATCTAAACTCCAAGGCTGAGGTGAGCATTTGCAGTCACCTGCAAGAATAGGAGTCTAGGGGAAGCCAGGATGACTCAGCGAGTTAAGTGCTCACTTTGCAGCCCTGGGGACCAAGGATCGAATCCCAGCCCTGGTGCATGCAAACCCATATGCTGAACCGGGGTGTGTTCCCCATGCGGGAGGCCCCCACTTCGGTTCTCGCCCCCCAGTTCAGCCCCTGGCATGAAGGGGCATGCCTGCCATGCAGGAGGCCCCCATCCTGCCTTGCATGGCCCCCCACCCACCTGTATGGAAGGAAACCATATCAAAAACTGATGACGTACAACTATGGAGACTGCTCTGGGCCCTCCCCCTCTCTTTGTCTCTGTCAAAAACAATAAAATAAATCTTTTAACAACAACAACAAAAAAAAGAATAGGGGTCTGAAGGGGACACCACTCTGGAAAGAGGGAAGGGAGCAGCCACACGACCGCCCCCAGCACTAAAGCTTCTTCTCAGACAGAGGGAGCGGCCATAGTTAATCCTCACGGCAGTCCTGTGTCAGAAGTACAATCATGGTCTCCATTACACATCAGGCAACCCACACTGGCTCGTGCAGGGTCCCACAGCTAATGGGGTGGTGGCCAGGAGTCACACCCAGGCAACTCGACTTCGGAGTGAGGTGCTCCACCCTGCTGACCTCCCCCTCAGCTCCCCATTACTGTCCAGGCCCAAAGACCCGGCTCAGCCTCCTATCCGTGCTTTGAACTCCACGATGCTACCTGAACTGTGCTAGTGAGCGCCCTGCCCCTGGCCCCCCAAGCCTGTGCTTCCAGTGGCCCCGGGACCTCCAGTGGAGGCCTTGGGAAACAAAGCCTAAGAAGGAAGCACGGCCCGAGTGGCCCTGCGAGAGGACTAAGTGGGCCAGCTCGGGGTGGGGAGGGGCCTGGGAGGGCAGACAGCCAGGTCCCCTAGCATGCCAGCTGCCAAGAAAACTGTGTCAGAGGCCTAACAGCCAAGCTCCCCAAACCACTTCGAACGCAGTCCCCAAAGCTTCTCTCTATCTGTCTGCATGGCACAAGTTCGGAGAAGAAATCCATTAATTGTTTATTTTTTCTCAGAGGAAATGTCATCTGGGAGCTGTCAGCGTATGTCTCAAGAAAACCTGAGCTAAAAATACCAGCAGAAGTCTTAAACTCCTTGAATAGGAGAGCTAGAGTAATGAGAATAATAATAGAAGCATGCCAGGCCCTGGGATGAGTACTTCATATATATTCATCTAATTCTCACAACAATCATCCCTGCAAAGAAACTAATGTCATCCTGATTTTTATGGCTGAACAGCCTCAGGATTGGAAAGATTAATTAAGTTGCTGAAGGCCAACCAGTTGGTGTCCAAGCTGGGGGTCAAACCCCTGTGGGTCTGAGCCTTTTCCCTTATACCAGGGTCAGCCTGCTGCCAATTCTTATAAATAAAGTTTTATTGGAACACAGCCACACTTGCGTGTTCTATGCCCGCTATTGTGCTACTAGGCCAAGTTGAGCAGTCGCCACAGAGACCATCTGGACTGCAAAGCCTGAAATATTTTTACTCTCTGGATGTTTACAGGAATATCAGACTCTTGCCTTAGACTTGGCTGCCTTGGAGAATGTTCCATCCAACCTTTACTTTTTAAGATGATCAAAGTGATATCCAGATACGTGAAATGATTTATCTGTGGCCACACTAGCTCTCCCATCTTCTCACTGTTTTCATTCAATAAATATTTACTGTCTTCACTGGGCTTTTCATTCTGAGGAACAGAAATAGGTTTGATCCCCGAGGAACTAAAAATATTGCAAAAACAGATGAACCTACCAGAAAAAAATTTGGAACACAAGTTTGTAAACACTACACACTGCCCTCGTGCGTCTCTGCAGGACGCCTCTTGCCACCCTTCCTGTCCCTCACTACACTCTGGCCTTCCCTCTGTTCCCCAGCAGGTTGTTAAAGATCAACCAGGAGCCAGAAAATAAACCCTGGCATTGAAAGCCAGGAAATCAAGACAACTGGGCTCAGGCAGGAAAGCCAGTGTGAGCAGGTCAGGCGAGTGGTTTGGGATGGAGGCTGTGAACCGTGTCAGCGTGGCCTCAGAAGCACAGGACCGAAGCAGACATCCCAAGTCAAGGAGTTGACAGATGTGCTGCATCTCTGTGAATATGCTCTCGCTGCACTTGTTAGAGGACACTCAGGCTGTCCTGTCACTAACAGGGAGAGAGAGAGAGCTCAATCAACAGCATTCTCTGCCTTGGTTGTGATTTCCAAGTGCCTTATCTGACGTGAAGGGTCTATCTGGGTTTCTCCCTGTAGAGAGCTAAGGAACTTGTATGAGAATCAGTTGGATGATTGCATTAGCTAAGCCTGTTACCTATTATACCTCCTGGAAATCAATTCATTGCAGCAAGGTGAGAGGCAAAAGCATCAGAGACAGAGGAGGGTCTTCCCCTCAGAGGGGTTGTAACTAAGTAGGGAAGAAAGGATGCATACAAAAGAGCAATGTGATAAAATGTTCTGGGAGTTAGAAAACACTGGCTGCAGATCTATGCCTTCAGGTGAGTCCCTTACAGGCTATGAGGCCGAGTAATGGAAAGGAACTCTCAGACCTTTAGCATCCTCATCTCCAACCTGAAGACAATCTTACCCTTGGTATCAGATTGAAGATTAAGAGGTCATTGTCAGTATTAACAGGTACTAACTCGCATGTGTTTAGCACTCTATAATTAACAAGTCACTTTGCATTTAGAGTTTCAATAAACAGTAAAAGTGTTATTGTGAGAATTAAATCTTTGTGGAAACACCTACCTCCTGCTTTTTTGCCTTTAACTACAAAGGACGGCCCCCAACTGATTTCCCATGAGTCCCTCATTTGATCTGAAGGGTCTAATGCCCGGGCTTTGATGCACTTGGGCCTTTGGGGGAGGCCCACTCTTCTGGAGGAAAACTGCAACCAGAGGCACTGTCTTATGTAGAGTTTTGAGTAGGTTACTTCTTCTTTAATTTTAGTTTTCTCAACCATAAAATAAGGTTATTACCACTTCGGTTATTGTGCCATCAGGAAAGTTCCTGAAATGAAGTAGAAGAGAGATACAGGAGAGAAGCCAGCAAATAATACCTCTTAACCAAAGGCAAGCAATTTCCGGAGTTAGACCAGAAGTCACCATGTTTGTTTTTACCCATGGTGAAGTTCCAGTTCAAGGACCAGTGGTGGGTTAGGATAACCCCTACCAGTTCACAGGGAGCTGATTACTAAACATTCAGGAATTGTATAAGCCAGTCGTTAAACTGTTGGTGGCTTGAGACTGGCCATGAAGAAAGCATTTACACTATGGGTATCCAACCTTTTGGCTTCCCTGGGCCACGTTAGAAGAAGAATTGTCTTGGGCCACAAAAATACAATAACGCTAGCAATAGCTGATGAGCTAAAAATATATATTACAAAAAACCCTCATAATGTTTTAATAAAGTTTACAAATTTCTGTTGGGCCACATTCAGAACCATCCTGAGCCACATGTAGCCCGCAGGCTGCAGGTTGGACAAGCCTGATTTACACCATGGAAATCGGCAAATGCTACAAGGCATGATTTGTTTGAAAAAAGAAGACCAACTCCTTGCCTCTCCTCTCAGCACTCTGCTGCATTCTAGACTGCTACAACACTCTCATAAAACACTTCCCGCTGGCCACCAAATGTGTGGGCTTTTCCCACACCACCAAGCAATTCTCAGACACCAACTGGGTGTCCTACAATTTATCTCAATCTGACACTGGAGTTATCTCTATCTACCTGGAGTTATTAGCAACATATCCCACCAGTTACAGGCTCAATCTCATGAGACTGCCCCCCTTCAGGTGCTAATCACAGTCCAGGTTGTCACTTGTGTGCCTGAACAATTGACTGGCTATAAACGAGGTCCCCACAACCCTTTCCTCAGACTCCACAATTTGCTCCAGCAGATTACAGAGCTCAGGAAAACAGTTCACTTACTGGAGTATTTGTTTGTTACAAAGAATACAGTTCAGAAACAGCCGCCAATAGAAGAGCTGCATAGGACACGGTATGGGGAAAGGGACAAGGGGTTTCCCAGCCCTCCCTGAACACACCACTCTCCCAGCACCTCCATATTTCATCCACCCAGAAGCTCCCCAAAGCCCTTCTGCTAGGGGCTTTATGGAGGCTTCGTTATATAGGGATCTTGATTAAATCACTGGCCATGGATTCATTCAACCTTCAGCCCTACTCCCTTCCCCAGAAGTTGTGAGATGCGGCTGAAAGAGCCAACCCTTTCATCACATTGTCAGTTCTCCTTACAAGCAGCCCCCCACCTTTAGGGGTTTTTTGAAAGTCACCTCATTAACATAAAGTCAGGTGTGGTTGAAGGGAGCTTGTTATGAATAACAAAAGATGCTGCTCTTATCACTCTATCATTTAGGAAATTCCAAGGGCTTTAGAAGCTCTGTCAGGAATAGGAAGGACAGAGACCCTACAGTAGACTCTCAGTTAACCGGCACACATGGGGATTGGTAGATGCCAGATACATGTAAGTAAACTCTCCATTAACTGGAACTCAAGCAACCGACACCTTCAAGCAACCGGTAAAATATTTGCTTGAGAGTTTGCTGGTCGCTTCCAGTTAACGGAGAGTCTACTGTAGATATTTTTTTATAAATCACAGTATCACCATGTGTGTTGTTGTTGTTCCCAAATTTCTAGTTTAGCAGCTCACTGAAACAGGAAAATGGTGTTTCTTGCCACGTCTGAGGTTCTTCGTCTCGCGCACTTGAAGAAGGAAGATGCGAACTCCACCGGAAGGGTTACAGGTAAGCAGAAGATTATTGGAAAAAGGAAAGCTCTCTGTTCAGAGGGGGAGCCCGAAAGTGGAATGCCCACGCTGTGACTGCCAGCCACTCCTTCTATGCCCCTTATTTTACCCAAGGCCCTGCTTTTATCTTTCGGTTCACATGCCTGATGATCCCCTTAAGTGAGTTTTGAAACAAACCACCAAAGTGCTGAGATTTATTGTTAATCCTTATCTCCAGATGATGTGCCTGGTTGATGGGATTCTGAGAGTCCTTCCTCTTGTCGTTCAGTACCTGGTCACCTTGTTCCCGAAGCCCTAGGTTCCCACTCCTTGGATATGGGCATTATGGTTACCTAGTTCTTCCTGACTGTCTTAATATCCTGTATCATCACCACTGCCAATATGAGCAGGGTCGGTGGTTAGTTCCAAGAAATCCATTCCCTGGGAATAGAATAAATGGAGGAAAATGTTTATCAGAACAAACTCAATTCTGTGGCGCTTCAGATTTAAAAGGAGCCATTTTCCTTTCCTGAAGGCACTGTTCTTAAAATTTTCTCCCACTTCGACACACATGTCAAAGGTCAGATGCAACCTGGGTTCAGATTTCCCATCACCCTGCCTGGTACCCACCCCATTCCCACCACTAAAGAAACCACATCAGAATACCCTGAGTGGGGGTGGTATTTCACAGGCATAGCCTTAAGGCTGCTTTCTCTTTACTAAAGAAATGAGTTGCAAATATCACTACTCTGTTACTATCAAAATATTGGTTGTGGCAAACATCACCAAGGAATCAAGACCAAGCTGTTAAGAATTACCATAGTAAGCATGACCTGTGTTCAATCCAGTTTCCTCATTCTTCAACCTGACTTTAAAACTGCCCATAACGTTTTCAGAATTGACTTCGAAGCAGAGGAAAAAAGTCATCTCAGAGTTGGCACTTGTGATTTCACACTCAGGCATTCTATGGGAAATCAGCCATTCACTAATCTAGCCATTCAATCAACACAGACTAAACACCGGCCAGGCGCAGCCATCGGAAAAGCACGCCTGAGTCCCTTTCTTCACAACCCCTTCAAGAACTCTCGAATGCCTACAGAGTGAATTTAAACGTGAACCTGACATACAGAGCACTCACAGCCTGGCCCCAGGTATGTCTCCAACGCCCCTTTATAGTTTCTGGAATGAAACACGTGCCCTCACAACTCTGACTTTTTCCAAAAACAATTAAAGAACACACTCTCACGATTAGAACGTTAAACGATAAAAAAATGTATGAAGCAAAAAAATTAAAATCCCTCTTTACCCTCCACCTCTGATTCCAATGTCACCTCCCTCCCCAAGATAAGGACATAACTGAGGTTTTTATCTTCATAAATCTTTTGAAAATTTTATTTACATATTAGCACATATATAAATATATTATTTTGATTTCAAAACTAATTAATGAGATAATATATGTACTATATAGGCAAAACGACTTTTTTTACTTTATATCTTAGAGATCATCTCATATCTACACATATATATATCCTACCTCTAAAGAGAAATTGATTTCCAAATTATGAATATATTAAATTCTTTCATTTCCTTGATGGACTGTTAGGTTGTTAATTACTTTTCACAAATTGTGAACATGTGTAAGGCGTATCCTTGTACATATTTGTGCACATGTGTATTTCTCTAGATAGAACAAAGTTTTAAATTGGAATTTCTGGGTTAAGAACATGGTCATTTAAAATTATAATAGGCACTGCAAGACACCCTCCATAAAGGCCCTACTAATTTATACTTCTGACTACAGTGTATGATGGTTTCTATTTCCTTGCAAACTCATCCAATCCTGAATGTCATTACTTTTTAATTTTTGCTGATCTGATGGGTATTTTTAAAGATATCTCATTCATTGTCATATACATTTTCATTTTGCTAGTTATTAAAGAAGGTCTACAATTTTTCAAATATTTACTGGCAGGTTTTTTTGGGTTTTTTTTTTTCTGTAAACTACCTGTTTGTACACTTTGTGCATTTTTCCATTATGTGTCTTTCTTATTGATTTGTAGGAGTTCTTTACATATTAAAAATAATCCTTTGTCTATTAGATATGTTCATCCATCACCCCCTTTGTTCCTCAAGCAGAGAGCATGGATGTGCAAAGCATCTGTAATGGATACAGGATTATTTTTTATAATACACAGAAATCGCTACAAATGCTGCTATACCCATATAGCTCATCCTTTAATAGGTTAACGATTGCCTCTTCCTCTGCCTGGTATAGTCTCACCAAACAATCATGGGCTTGCTTCTAACCCCCAGAGCCTGGGTCTGGGTCTTGAATCTGTGTCATAAAATATTCCTGGTAGCAAATCTGAATAGAGCAAAATTGGTCTAAGAGAGAAAACCTATTTGCCACATCTGATGTCAAACATACTTGCTACATCTGATGTCAAACATACTTGGTGTACATTTAAGAATGGCTCTGTCTAAAGAAGCCTCACCCCTCAGTCCTTGATCTCTGGGTAAATGTTTCAGAGCTTCTGCTAGGTTCAGACACCAAGAGAACAGTCCCAGTTCTGGTGTCTGTCCCATGATACTAATGTGAAATAGAGTGTAATCCCTACTCTTTAGATGAGGGTCAGAGGTTCCCTTTTAAGTGTGACTGCATAGGCATCATATTTCAGCTAAATTGTCCCTTCATCCCTCCTGGACCAGGTGGCTCAGTTCATCTTTGGTTGTCAAACAAAAGCAATGGCTTCTCAGTCCTTTTCAAATAGAAATGGGGTTTATCTAAGACAAACTCTTTAATGCAAGTAATAACGCTAAATGCATGTAACTAGTCATTCAGATCCTCTTCCCACTATCCTATAGGGATAGTTGAAAATCATCTCCCTGTAGAAAATCATCTGTCTCGGGGAAAAACCAGAATTCCATGTGGGCCTCCATTTCTCGTTGAGTTACAAGCCTCTTTCCCGGATGAACCACTCCAAAGGGTCCTCTGTGTAACTCTGTCCTAATGGTTTCTATTCAGAATGAGCACAGTTCTGACAGGTGTGTTCATGGCCCATTGGCTGACCTGGGTTGGTCCAGATATTATAAGGCTGTCTCTCTTGGCCTTGAACTATGCAGGTAAGGAATTAAGGAGGCATGCGCTAAGTCACAGAGCAAGCATGCAGGGGACATGCTTATGAAGCTGACACTGGCTTCTATTTCTTGTGGGAAAGAGGAAGTAAAGACATGCCTAAGAGTGCACGATAGTTGTGTCCATACATGACACAGCCACCCAGAAAGTCTATGTACCATCTCTTTCCTGACCCCTCCCTCAGTATTTCAGCATTTATCTCCTGTGTTTTTACTTATCTGTGAGCTTCCTCAGGTTTAGGATGACTCCAAATTCTAATTTCTTAGCCTAAACATTGTCATAGTGATTGAAACTCTATTGCTAGTCAGTAAATGTTATTGCACTAGTGAATGATTTTTTTTTTTAAGATTTATCTTATTGTTTTTGAGAGAAGGTGAGAGACAGAGAGAGAAGGGGGAGGACCCAAAGCAGTCTCCATCATTAGTTGTGACATGGTTTTGTTCCGCACAGGTGGATATGGGGCTGCACAGGGTGGGGACTGAACTGGGGCCTCCCACATGGAAGGTGAGAACATTTGCCACCATCCCAGTGGTTACCAATTGTGCTGCAGTTCGGCATATGAGTTTGCACAGGCCGGGGTTGGAATTCAATCCCCGGACCTCATAGTTGCAAGGCAAGCACTCAACCTGTTAAGCTATCCTGGCATCCCTAATGAATGAATATTGTACCTTCCCTTGACTGCATAAATGATCTGTGTCAGGCCCTGAGCTAAGATCTTTACATACTTTATATAATTTAATCCTCATAGCAATACTATGAAGTTAAGATTATTATGCATATTTTACTTCTGGTGAAACTCAAGGTAAATGAAGTTAAATGAATTCCCTAAAATCATACGGCTTGTAAGTGGCAGATTCAGAAATAATGCCAAGGTCTGCCTGAATCTAAAGCCCACTACCCTGACTCATTATTCTCTATTACCTATTACCCATTACTTTGTCTCCAACCGAAGTCAGGTCCACGGCTAGTAGGGTAACATAATGTCATGAAATTGTCTTCTGAGAGTAAAAAGCATGACTATACATTCAGTGTGTAAAATATACTGTATCTAAAAATATAATGCTAAGATGAATAGTCATTGACAAGAAGAGTATTTAAAATGTTACTAAATGTAAAATAGTCCATTTACAAACAATATGCCCCATCATCTATATATAATTATGACAGAGAAATCTAGAAGACCATATACACAGAGGTATTATAATAGTTATCATGGATCTTAGGAATGTCCTTCCTTTTAGTTTATCTGTATTTCCTAATGTAGCTGGATATGAACCACCCTGACAGTTAGGGTACAAATATTGTTTACACATCAATTCATCACTTAAACATTCCCTCCTTAGCCGAACACCCATTTTCTTGTTCCTGGGCTTGACCTTCCTGAATGGTCCAAGCATCATCAGATTTACACAATTCTGTTTCCAACTGCTAGGCAAAGAGAGAAGGAGAGAAACCTTCTGTTTGTGTTGCCCCTGCTGCTGTTAAAACTTGGGCCTGTACAGCTTGATGCTTCCTGGTGGTTCCTCTTGCTGACCTGGTCCAGGCCTGAGCCAAGAACGTCTTTTGCGGAAGGACAATGCCCTCTCTTCATAGAACCTGAGCCAGGGTACTCCATGGGTGGGCCCCCAGAGTGCCCGGTCTTTAGTTCATATTCACAAGCAGAGCCTTTGTTCTGGGCTCAGCCACTAATCTAAACACGTGAAATGACTTACCCAAGTTCATCCAAATCCTGAGCAAAAGACTGAGAGTCAGAACTAAACCTTCAATCTCCCAGCTCAGGTTACTCCTAACCTACAACAAGGCCAACTTCCTCCAGCAAGCCTAAATGAGGTGCTCTCTGTTAATGCCCAGAACAGCCTGTATCTTCTGGCACCAAGCTCCCAGGGCTCTGCCACTCTCTCACTCATAAGGTGACATTTGAGAGTATCCCAGGGCAGAATGCTACCTTATTTCTAAAAAGGCACTTTTAAGTAACCAGCAAATGCACAAACATGCAAGGCAAGGAAAGAAGCTAAAAGGTAAAATTACCAGTACTCTAAAACAACCAAGGTTAACAAACAAAGACCCTTGAGCTAAATCTGGCCTCCTGCCCACTTTTGTAAATAACATTTAATTGGAACACAGCCCTGCCTATGCCTTTATGTGTTGTCTTTGGCTGCTTTTGTATTACAACAGCACACTTAAGTCGTAGCCAAAGAGACGATATGGCCTGAGAAGCTGAAAATTGTACTAGGTGTTTTTACAGAAAAAGTTTGCTGATCACCTGATATAAAAGTACGTGTCTCCTCTTGGTGACGCTCATCAACAGTGACCATCAGCCCATCAGAGAACCCCCACAAACTTCAGAGGTGGCCACTAAAGGCCACAAGTCCACCTGGTCCCTCCTTCCACTCCAGCAGGCACCCAGATCCTCTCTAAGTTGGTATCATTCAAGCAATGGCCATATGTTTAATGTTTGTGGCTTTCTTTTTTTTCTAATAAAGGAAAAACACAAACTGCTAAACTACAACTAAAGGTCAATGAGACAGGGAAGAGATTGTGACAGGTCAAGTTATAAGAGAAATGCTGTCAGAGGAAGCTGCAGGCTCCCAACCAATCAGACCGTGTGGATCAGGAACAATGAGGCACTGAAGTGCTGGAAAAGGTCAGGGAAGACTAGGTGGATGCCATTAAAAAGGAAATAAAGGAAATTGGAAAAGGCAGAGTATTCATAAGTGTGGCAGGAGAGACAGATGGACTGTCACCAAGGGTAAATTGTTCTGAGAGAGAATGAGAAATGTGCCAAGAGCAGAGAGAAAAATCAAATCCTGGACCCACCACACGAGGTGGGGGAAGAAATAATAAAGACAAGTCTGCAAGTAACATGATGTACAAATGGGTTTTTTTCCAGAAATAGACTAATAAAATGCAGATGAAACCCATCAAATTGAAAAATGCTTTTCATCACTTGAAACGCTGCAGAAGCCTGTTAGGAAGAGCTTTGAATTCTGGCTCCGTCACTTACTAGAACACCTATGTCAACGTAAATTGTACTGGGAAACTCTGTAACTGATCACGCTTGCCTAGCTTGGCTCACTTATAGGCACCAGATTCTTGACTGACCCTGGTATTTCTATCAGGGTAATATTCAAAATATCTAATGACAGCTACGGCACAGGCTCTGGCCAATCACAACAGTTGCCTGCTGGTAAGCCATATAACTGTGTACCCGCTGAGTATTAAACCTGACACACAAAGTGACGCCTACGGTGGATTAGTGAAGAATGAATGACAGGAGCCTCACTCTGGAATAAGAACTACCGTATTTTCCCATGTATAAGATAACACTTTTGTCTAAAACTGTTAGACCAAATATTGAGGGTCGTTTTATACATGGGAGTAACCCATGTATTGATTTCTTAATGTTGGGTTAGAAAAGTAGGGTCCAGGAAAGACGGGATGGCTCAGTGGGTTAAGTGTTCGCTTTGTAGCCCTGGGGACCAAGGATCAAATCCTGGCCCCAGCCCATGTGGACCCATATGCCGAACTGGGGTGTGCTTCCCATGTGGGAGGCCCCCAGCTCGGTTTTCACCCCCTAGTTCAGCCCCTGGCTTGAGGGGGCGTGCCTCCCACTGGGGAAACCCCCAGTCCAGTTTCCACCCTGCGTGGCTCCCGCCCATCTCTCTGTCTCACTCTCTGTCAAAAAAAACAAATAAAATAAATCTTTTAAAAAAAACAAAAGTAGGGGTCATCTTATACAAGGGGCATCTTATACATGGAAGAATACGGCACTTGCTATGCACACATGTATCATGTGAACTGGAAGGAGACATGAATTTGATACCAATCGATGCTTCCTCCTCAGGAAGAGCTGATCGTAACTCCCAGGGCTGGCATGTGGTGGATCCTTCTTCTTTCAGGAAAGTTTTGAAGATCATCTCCATCATTTCACTAGCAGGTTTCTTAATACAGGCCCTAATAACTAACTAATCCCACCTGCTCAGAGAAGCCTCTAAGGAGTTAATCCTTTTTAATCGATTTCTATGGAAGGCAAACCTTTCTTTGTGTCATCTGAAAGCAGAAAATGTTGGCTATGTACTTATCAATGAGGAATCTTCACATTTGGCAGTCCCCACCCTGGGACAGAGGAAGAGGGTTTTCATTGCCTTCAATGGGATGAAGCCTGTGCTGATTGAGATTGAAGCTGAGTGTGACTAGAAGGTACACCACTTAACCTTTCTAAATCTTAGCTTCCTCACCTATGAGTGTAGCAGTAGGAAGAAATTATGTCAGCCACTGATATCTGTTGGTGCCTGAATTTCCTGGATGAAAAGTATTCTTCCACCCACCCAAGAATGCCGGTATCTCTCACCTTATATGTGAGTGGAACAAAAAATTCAACAAAACAAGAATTTGGTGTGAGGCCAACGTAGGAGGAGGAGAACGCAGTCTGAGAGCCAGGTCCAAGGGCTGGCTTAAGTCTCCATCCGGGCGTTAACTGGCCATGGGCCCTTGAGCTGACTATATTCCCTCCCTGGGCCAGTTTTCCCATCTGTCAAACAGAAAGGTCAAATCTAGAAGAACAATGCTTTCTGTGACACTCCAATGACATGCTTCAGGGGCCACAAAGGACGGGGCTGAACACCGAGGATCCTGTCCTGTCCCCATTGGCAATCCTTCACTACCTGCACCCCTGGCCATTATTGGTGTTGTATAGTATCTGCTCACATCACATTTCAGTGCCTCCAAGGGGCCCATTATTTAAGGAGATAAAAAGTTATAAAAAAAATTAATATTCTATGCTTCTATAGCTTAAGATTTTTTAAATCATTTTTTAAACATTTGTGTCAGATAAGTTAAAATCAAAAGAAGTCAGCAGGGAAAATATGGAGGATTATGGTAGGGTACTTAATACTCAATACTAAAATATGGGATTCAATGGAGAATAATGAAAAGTAAAGAATTCTCACTTCCAGATGAGAGTGGGTAGCTGGGTTTATCATTGGATTGATACTATTTATAATAATTGTCTGTGTCCCCTGTTTGCAAGTGTCCATTTTGATTTCATGTTATCTTATCTTTCTATCTTTAAGCCCAGGCCAACCCATCAGAAAGCACATAGCTTGCCTGAATAGGCAGAGTATACCTTTCCTATTGCTGCTATAGCAAATACCATCAATTTGGTGGTTTGAAAGAACACAGATTTATCAGCTTGCAGTTTTAGAGGTCAGGAATCTGAAGAGGGTCTCATCTGGCTGAAATCAAGATTTCTTTCTGGCTCCTGAGGTTGCACATACTCCTTGGCTCACAGCCTTTCCATCTTGGAAGCCAACAGTGGCCATTGGAGTCTCTCACAGTCATGACTCTGAAGGAGCCCTCCTGCCTCCCCCTCTCCCTTATATGGATGCTGTGATCACATTGGGTCCACCCAGACAATTCAGGATGACCTTCCCATCCAAATCCCTTCCCATCAGCTGATTATTTTCAACCTTGCCATATAATAAACTATAGTCACCAATTCTGGAAATCAGAACGTGACCAGGGGATGGGAGTGAAGGCAATTTACATGGAAGGAGGTCTCAGGACCTGCCAGAGCAGGAGGTGGGTGGGAAGTAATGGGAGCAGGAAGGGTCATTACCAGGACATCTGTGAGCACTAATGTCAGAACACAAAGATGAGTCAAAATTAAAGTATCAGGAGACTAAGGTAAAAAGTTGAGTGCTGTGGTCAAGAAAGTTGGTGTTCAGAACTGGAAGCATGTATCGGAAGTGAGAATGAAGAGAAGACATTTTCAGGGTCAGAAGTGAAAAAGAGGTGTGAGCGGCAAATCAGGATGCCACAACACTGGTGCTTGGTGCTGGCAAACCTGACTTCTGAAAACACCAACAATGATCAGGGCAACTGCCTTTTATTGAAGTGCTTGTCAAATTCAGGGTCTGGCAGAGGTCACACCCTTTTTCAAGTTGTATAGCTCATTAAAAGGGGGCAGGACTTCTGCCAGATTCTGTGTAACACTGAGCACATTATAATCACTATCACTCTGAATCGTTACAACACTATGAGATAAGTAGTGTTGCTCCCATTTTAATGATGGTAAACGCAAGCTTAGAGACAGGAAGTGACTTGCCCAAGGACATTCCCATTTGGGGCTGGGATTCTCAAGCCAGATCTGTCTGACTCCAAAACACAGTAAAGCCCCAATAGCACCCATCACACAGCTTTTACCGCAGAATTGACACATTTTGTCAGACTGGGGAAAGGGTCTTCTTACAACACTTTTGCTACTCAGTAACTTCACATTTTTTGTCTAAAATGAGTTGTAGAATCAAAAATAAATTTAAAATAATTTTTCAACATTCTCAACTTTTAACTTCTTAAAGGGTTTTTAATCACACTTTCCAGTATCCAATAACTGGAGAGATTGGTGCAAGGTACCTTAGGCTACGTGTTTGGAAAATGTTTTCCCAACTGGCAAGAAGTTTATAGATGTCGGTTCCACTACCATTTTAAAAACTCTGCCCCAGGAGTGTTGTGCTTGGTGTTAGGATCCGTCCAGGCACTGGGAAACCATGGACCAAGCCCGCACCTCAAGGTTTTATCTCTTTTCTCTGCGTACTTCTCTCTCATCCCAGAAGCTGTCCATTTTTCCCTCCAGGTGTCTAAACACAAAGCAAAGTATTCAGCTCACTTTAGCTGCTAGGGGAAAGAGAGCCAATAATTTAATTTTGTTTTCCAGAGTTTATTGGATGAATTCAAATTGGCATCGATTCACCTCCAGTAGATACAGAGTGCCTTGACATTTGAGGTAAAGGCAGCCTTCCTTCTAATCTTAAGAGCAACAAAAATAAAAACACCTTTCAAGAGTGAAGTATAGGGCCCTCTACCCAGAGTTCCACTGGGGCTCTGACATTATCTGTCCTTGATGTAGCACCTTCCATACACAAGTACTGGGTAAGCGCTCTGAGAATCCTGGCCCACCAGGAAGGAAACAAGGTGTTTTCCCAAACACTATTCCCCACATATCTGGCCCACTATAGCTACTCAGGTCCTAAGAGTTAGAGAAGCTTGTCCAACCCGTGGCCCGTAGGCTGCCTGCGGTCCAGGCCGACTTTGAATGCAGCCCGATACAAATTCATAAACTTTCTGAAAACATTATGGTTTGGGGGGTTTTTTTTGCTTATTAGCTATCATTAGAGTTAGTGTATTTTATGTGTGGCCCAAGATAATTCTTCCAATGTGGCCCAGGGAAGCCAAAAGGTTGGACACCCCTGCCTTAGTTGTTAACCCAACAACCAGGGTTGAATTTTTCTCTGTCTATAGGAATAGATATATCTGCAGAGGCCAGCCTCAGAGTATCTCATAAGAGAGACTAGATAAACCAAGGTTCAAATCCTGGTACTGCCCTTTATTAGTTATGTCATCTTGCAAAAGTTACTTAACTATTCTGATTCTTAGTTGTTCTCCTCTGAAAAAATCTGGATATTAATACCTAACCTTATAGAAATTTTGTAGAACTTGAGATAACCTAGCAATGCCTGGCACATAGTAGGTGCTAAATAAATAGCATTATAGGTTTCATATATCATGACTTAAAGTTCATATTTGAATGAAACAGAAAACCTATATACATTATGTTTCAAACTTAGTCTCCTTAAGAAGGTGCAGCTGAAAGTTGTGAAAACATTTACGCAGGAAGACCTCAGTGAGTATGGAGGATCCACAGAAGAGTGATCATTAACAGCCTCCACTTTGTAAAGCGCGGTTCAAAGTATCACAATTTTAAAAGAGCCCAGAGATTTCAATCAATCCAACCACCCAATATTCTACTTTTCAAAAAGGAATCAAAGATCCTATGGCACTACTGAGAAACGTTACAGGGTCTAGAAGCTTCAAAAGGCACGGGTCGAAAGTAATTAAGAGAAGTGAGCTGCCTCAAATTGGTTTGGGAAGCAGGTAGGGTGTAAGTAATGCATAACATAAATAAAGATTAATACTTTTCTTCTTAAACAGCAGCAGAGATTGCCTGAAGCTGATCATCAACAAACCAAGCAGAGACCCTAGAGATGAGAGTTACATATTAGCCTACCTTCAATCATAAGAGGGGCAATGTTCAGATAAGAAGGGCAGATCATAGTAAAACATCCTTCAAAAAAAGAGTATGAGTGACAAAATGTACCATATTTATAAACAGAAACTAGAAATTAAAGTGTCTTCTTTCTGAGAAAAAAGAAAGGCTTTTGTAGAAAAGCTTGGGTGAGTTTAAAGTCAAATTATTATGTTACTACAAACAGAAAGTCCCTCCCCAAAAAAAATGTTCACATTATTTCTAAGAGGACCTATGTTTCCACCAAGGCAAGCAGTTTACCCCTTAGATGAGGTTCCTGATGAAACATTCATTTATTCAGCAAATATTTATTGACCAGCTATTAAGTGTCAAGCACTATTCGTCTAGACACTAAGAATATATGACAGAGAAAGCAATTAATCAAATAACATAATTTTTACTTATTTTTTTCAGTCACAGTTGACATTAAATATTAATTTATATTAGTTTCAAGTGTACAGCATAGGGGTTAGATATTTATATAATTTATGCACTGCTTCCCCCAATTAACCTAGTACCCACTTGGCACTATACATAGTTGTTGCAGCAATCTTGACTACAATCTCTATGCTGTACTTTATATCCCCATAATATTTTGTCATGACCAATTTGTACTTCTTAATCCCTTCACTTTTTACACTCAGCTCCCCAACCCCATTCCCTTCTGATAACTATCAGTTTGCTCTCTATATCTATGTCTGTTTCTATTTTGTTTGTTCATTTCTTTTGTTCTTTAGACCCCACATATAAGTGAGATCACATGGTATTTGTCTTTCTCAGTCTGACTTATTTCACTTAGCATCATACCCTCTAGGTCCATCCATGCTGTTGCAAATGGTAAAATTTCATTCTTTTTTATGGCCAAGTAATATTCCATTGTATATATGTACCACATCTTCTTTACCCAATTATCTACTGATGGGCACTTGGGTTGCTATTGTGAATAGTGCTGCAATGACCATAGGAGTGCATAAATTACATAAGATAGTATTTGTGGAATGACAAATGTTACTCAGAAAATAAAACAGAGTGATGAGGAGGAGAGCATGAAAGACTACGTCTAGGTGACCTTTGCACTGAATGGCAAAAGATTAGGCATGGGGTGAATCCGAGGACAGTGTTCTGAGCAGAAGGAAACACAAATGCAAAGGTTCTAAGGAATAGGCCAGGATGTTGTTCAAAGGACAGAGGGAAACAAAGTGTGGCTGGAGGAGGAAGACGAAAAGGTAGAATGTAGGGAGAAGAGGTCAGAAAAGTAGAAAGTAGATGGCAACAGAGCCAGGAGGCCAGAAAAGGGAGTTTGAATATTATTTCACATGCAATGGGAAGTCATTTGAGGACCGAAGCATGGATGTGAAATAAGCGGACTTACACTTTCAACATCAAGTTACAAAATCTTCAGTATAATGGCAATCGATCTCTAACACAGGCATTCTTAGAGAAAGCACCTGGTGCCAGTTGCAGCAGAACTTTCCCCAGAGTGAGGCTGTAACAGCAGTTTAGAGGACAGACACATGTAACCCAAGTAAATGGCCAGGCCCCACGTGGCTCCATGTCAGTAAGATTCGCTCACTCATTCATTAGTTTGCTTGTCCATTCAATAAATATTTATTAAAAAGTATTCTACATGCTGGACATAGTGCAGTAGAATCTTTTACAATGCATTTCCTGGTGGATCTTTTACTTTAAGAGAAAGACAACCAATAAACAAACATAAATATTTAAAGTCAGCTAAAAAGTACTATGAAAAAGTACAAAATTAAATAAGGGACTAAAGAATACCGGGAAATGCTATTTTGGAGTTCTCACTTTTCAGAGGGGAAAATCCCTCTGAAGAATTGAGATGTGAGAGGGTCTGAGGAGTCAGGAGTGCTGGTAAATTGGGTCAGGTGAGGGGATATACTGACCCATATGGGGATGACAGTCCAGGTGACATAGGATCACCTGAGAGGCTTGAAAGTCATGTGAACACAAATAAGGTCTGTGCCTTGTGGTCGCTTAGAGCAGTGGCTTTCGATAAACTCACAATAAATAGTAATACTTCATATAAGAAATGTAAGAATATAATGTAAGAAATTATACACTCGTATACGTACAGTGAAACAAAGGCTTTAACAAATCTGACCTTACTGTCTGCCACTCAGTCAGTTTATTTCCTTGTCTGTTCTTTTTCATTAAAAAGAATACGCTGGTCACACACCATTAAAGTGATTTCATGAATCTATACCTTGAGAAACACTGGTTACGGGGAGATGGATAATCAGGTCTGCTTACATCCTTCTTCTTGGAAATGCTCTCCTGGATAGTACGGACAGACAAAGTAGGCAGCTGGTTTATAGGGGTGCAGTGGGTGAGAGATGGTGTGCTCATAACAGGCACATAGAGAAGCTCTGTGGTCCCCCTACCTTAAGTCCTGCAAAGAGGACTGTTGAAGGCAGAAGAGGAAAAGGTATACCAGGATGCAGTGTTGTCTTCAAGGAAATAATAGATCGACAACCAAAAGAAATTCTAACTCTTACATACATCTCTTGCGGGGCAGGGATTAAAAATCCAATTTATAAACCACAGCACTACTTCTTAACACTTCTTAAAATCTACTTTCTCCTAATCACCTTGATTTCCAATTCTCTCCCACGCCACAGAGGCTACCCTGTAACCTTTCTCATCTCCAACTTCTTTTTTTTTTTTTTTAAGATTTATTTTATTGTTTTTGACAGAGACAGACAGACAAAGAGAGAGACAGAGAGAAGGGGGAGGGCCCAGAGCAGTCACCACACTTGTACATCAGCTTTCGACATTGTTTTGTTCCACACAGGTGGGTGGGGGCTTCACAGGGTGGGAACTGGGCTGGGGGCCTCCCACATGGAAGGTACGCCCCCTCGAGCCTAACCAGGGGCCTAACCTGGGGGTGAGAACTGAACTGGGGGCCTCCTGCATGGGAAGCACTCCCCAGTTCAGCAGATGGGTCCACACGCGCCGGAGCGGGGATTTGATCCTCGGTCGCCGGGGCTGAAAAGCGAGCACTTAACCCCCTGAGCCATCTGGCTTCTCCATCAACTTCTCACTCATCAAAACTCAACGTAAATGGTTCTGAACTCTGGCTGTTCAGATGAATCACCAAGATAGTTTTATAAAAATGCCACAGTCCAGACCAGTTAAGTCAGGGGCCCCAGCATTGGTATTTTTCAAAATCTCCCGAGAAGGTTCTAAGAAACAGCTGGGGTGAGAATCCTTGCCTACCTCCACACCACCTGTGAGCTTCTCTCTCCTTCTTTCTTCTCCCCTTCTGCCATTGTTATTTTTTCTCTCAAGTCAATGTTACCCAGAAGCTGGTTGGGGGAAGAATGGCAGTAGAAGAAAGGGAAAGAGTCAAACAGACAATACAAAAGTTTACCTAGCAGAAAATGAGGTGGAAAAGATTCTACAAATACTAATAGATGCATCATTTTTTGCCTGTTAAACATAAAATTTAAAAAGGAAGAAACAGAATTTGAATGTATTAATAAGCAAAAACAATTCCCAGTTAACCACCATATTGGTTCTGTATAAAATATGGGAAGACTAATGTATCTGAACTTTATATTTCCTGGGAGCTTATTTGTAGCTTATAGTCCCTGGATGGAAAACGGCCCCTTTAAACATTGGGCTGCCTGGGACCAGGTAGCCCCTCTGGGAGTATCCAAATGCACACACTTTTTGTAAGAGGACTTTTAGCAATGCAAAGTTCCCTCTGATTTAAGTTTCATGCCAGCAGATAATGAACTTGTATCTCTGAGGTCTAGGGAACTCTGCCATGTTTAGAGGAGCTACTTGATGTACATAAATTGATCAATAGTTGAATTACTCCCAAAGTAGCTTGGCAACAAACCGATTTCCTTATGGAGCAAAAACTTTTCTCCAAAAATATGCACTATTCTCATCAGAAATCAATATTTTTCTCTAGCATTTTCTATCCTTAGAGGAGACAATGAAGAAAACAGAGGGTGAAGGGTGGGAAAACTGAAATTAAGCACTCACAGGATTTTATCACACACACCCCTCTGTAAAAGGGGGATAAATATATAGAAAATTAAGAATGGTTGTCTTAAAATGTGCTCTTCAGGGGAAGCCGGGATGGCTCAGCGGGTTGAGCGCTCACTTTGCAGCCCCAGGGACCGAGGATCGAATCTCGGCCCCGGCCTGTGTGGACCCATATGCTGAACTGGGGAGTGCCCCCAGTTCAGTTCTCACCAGGGTGAGACCCCGGCCCAGTTCCTGCCCTGTGCAGCCCCACACCCACCTGTGGAATGAAACTATGTGGAAAAACCAATGATGTGCAACTATGGAGACTGTTCTGGGCCCTCCCCCTTCTCTCTATCTCTGACTATGTATCTCTCTCTCTCTCTCTCTCTCTTTCTCTTTGTCAAAAACAATAAAAATAATAGAAAAAAAAATGTGCTCTTCTAACTAAAGCATCTAATGGTGGGCACAGAGGAGAGAAAAGGAGAGAGAAATGTGTCCAAGCAAACTGCTTTTAAACTTCCCCAAAGCAAAAATATTTCACGTTGAAACTACTACTACTACTTGGAAATCGATACATTTTTGGCCTGTTTCTGGTGGATATCCCCTTCTTAAATTGAGAAGAAAAATTCAGATTTTCTTCTCAATAAAGATATGATCTTTCTCATGACTTTTAATGTTAGAAGCAAAGGGCAAAGGCAACAGCCCTGCCCTGACTCACTTACCCAACTCTGAGTTTCACAAGGAGGTGCCAAGGTTTATGAGTTCATGCAAAATTCCAAGACCTGCTCAGGGCTGTTCTTCGTCTATGTCAGTTTGTTTCATATCATCTGTCCTTCAGGGAGGTGGTTGGTTTAACCTCAGGGTAAAACTGGACAGGCCCATTAGCCCTCCATTGTAACCAAGTCCAAGGGACCTTAGTTCCAGGCTCATGGGTCTATTGAACAGGAAAAGGCTGGTTTGGAACCAAAATCAGAAGGGAATCGTGACAGTGGCCCAGGCAGAGCTTCCATGCTTTGTGTTAGTGCCATCTTTGTTTCCCTGGCTTGGCATCAAGGGGAGAGAGAAACTCAGGGAGACTAAGAGGTCGTGTTTCCCCCTTGCGATTCTGCGGGTTGGCAGTCAGTGGGGCTCAGCAAGAATGGCTTGTCCCTGTTCCCCGTGGTGTCAGCTGGGTGCACTCCTCTGTTTGTGGTCAGTTGCCAGGTTGGCTGGTGGCTGGCTGGTCCAGATGGCTTCACCCACACGTCTGGCAGTGGCCAGGGGCTGGCAGCCGGTGTGTGGCCACTCTCCTTTGCATGGCCTCTCTTCCTCCAATCAGAAGACCTGGCCTTTGGCATAATAGAAGATGCATGACACAAAGCTGACGGTGACAGCTGCAAGGGTCCTTAAATCCGGGCCTCAGGAGTCTCCAAATGTCACTTCCGCGGCACTCTATGGGCGGTAAGAAGTCACAAGGCCAGCACAGATTCAGAAGATGGAGAAAAGAAAACTCCTTCTCTGGGTGAGGGGGGCATCATTCATTGAGGGCCATTATTCTAATAAACTACCGTCGTCCTCTCCCTGGCCTTAATGATTCATGCAAAGTGCATAAAATACACCCCTCCCCCCCCCAAGATCCCCAAGGTGCTATTTAGTCACAGTTTCAAGCTCAAAGTCCAGGGTCTTGTTGTCTGTACCAGGTTCCAACATGGCCAAGGCTGCTTATGTGAAGCTCCTCTTGACGCAGAGATCCTTCTGCTGTTTGGCAATTTGGCCAAGGCTCAGCTGAGGTGGCTCCTCTCCACCCCCCGTGGGGTCAGCTGAGTTCACTCATGTTTTTGTGATCAAGTGGTGGGTCAGCTGGGGGCCACATGGTCCCAGGCAGCCCCGCACATGCCTGGAAGTTGAAAGCAACTGTTGGCTGGAAGACCTGCTTTCTCTTTCCTGTGGCTTCCCGTCCCTCAGTGTGGTTAGACCAGGCTTCTTTACATGATAACAAAAGCAGTCAAAGCTGGACTGTGTCATTTGATGAGTATCTTCAACCACCAGTATGGTTGGAGTGAAACATTTATCACCGTAGCATGCCTGTATAGACTTGCCTGAGGCCAGGTTCCCCAGAAACAGACCCTGTGACAAGGATTTGAGTTCAAGTAACGCATTTGTCACGTGGTCCCAGAACACACTGGTTAGGAACATAGAAAAGAGGCAGAGAGAGGTTGAGACCCAATAAAGGGCATAGTACCAGGCTCCCACTGTGATGTTTCAAGCTTAATGCAGCTGAGGGCCCTGAGAGGCAATGCAGAACCCATCTTCGAGTTATCCCACTCAAGGGGTAAGAAAATGGGGCTATTTATCCTCTGCTTCCCATCTTTCATTGGCCAACAGCTACTCCCAAGGCCATTAAACCAGCACTTCTGGCCTGCCCCAATTGCAGGCTGAGAAAACTCTCATGTGGAGAGGTTTAAGGGGCTGCGTCAGAATACACTAGAACAAGGAGTGCCAAGAGCATGTGGGTGAGGCATGAACAGCATTTGCTTCAAAACTTCTGTTTCAGCAGACCTCACCTCAGAAACTCTTGTATTTCAAAAGCGTATGTGCACCAGAGGTTTTTTGGAACTTAGAATCTATTTTTCTTTAAAAATACGTTAAATTAAAAATAAATTTTAAAAATATATTCACTATATTTAGGAGACACTCTTAACTTTAGGTCCATCAGTGGGCTTCCAACTATTCGTAAGTCCCCTAAAGGTTTAGGTAAAATATACAGTGTACAGTTTTCTACAAAGGGCTTCCACAGCTTCCAAAAGATGCTCAAAGTACCCACGCCCTCAGGTGGGTTCATAAATGCTGTAGCAGAACAGAGCACGAAGAGCCCTAGGTTTAAGTCTCAACTCGACCACTTGCTATATAACCTTGAGCAAATTTCTTCACTTCTTTGTGTCTTATGTCCTCAACTTCCAAAAGAGAAGCACAGTTGTACCAACTACAGAGGGTTACTGTGAGAAGGAAGCTAATTAATATTAGCACCAAAATAATACAAGTGTGGCTGATAGTCACCTAGGCTCCTAGCAACACCTGAGGCGATCCAAACTCCCACTCTGATCAACGGGTGTTGAAACTTCCTGTGGGTTTTTAGTTTTACATTATTGCTTCACTATCTCAAACAATCCCTTCTTCAACAGCATATTGAGAAGACGGAGACCAATATGGCCTCCTCTCAAGCATTTGCTTTTGTCAATTTTCCAACTTTCCAAACGTTTAAATGAGAAATCCTAAAATCAGCAGGACACATAATAGCACTTCGCTCTTACACTTCATCATGAGCTTGACTTTACATTGTTTCTTTGATGTAGAATTTCTCTGCTCAAACCCAGCACACCATCACGAGACACTGGTGCAACATTAAGTATGGTGTCAATTGCAGATGGCCCCTCTAAACGGACTCAGCCTCATCTTGCCAACATACATTTTGACTTTGTAAAGATGAAACTCAATCTAAGATTCCCCACTCCAGAATTAGTCCACACAATATTTTGCTCTTGCTCATTCATTTCAAACTGTTCCTCCCCATTTTCGTCTCCTGTCATTTTCTGATCCCCATTTTAGTTTGAATTTTGGACCCAAGATCAGTCACCTTTCATTAAATACCCACTTAATACCAGCCAGATCTCTGCACTCTTTTGGAACACGACTTTGGTTCTTCATTACTTAATCCCATGCAGGGACCAAGTAATAAGCCTACTTCCTGTCCACCTTTACCTTAGGAGAAAAGAATTATACATGGTCAAATGTGTCATGGATTAGAGTCTAATACAGTTTTTGGGGGATTTTTTTGTCATTATCATTTTATGCCCCTTGCCATGTGATATACATCCATGGAGTTAGGCTGAGGTGTCTATAGAATAATACACAGTATCATTTATTCTATGCATTTGCCAAACAAGCTTATTATCAGAGATACGTTTACATGAGACCTATACACCAGAGGGAAAAATCTTGAAAGCACACCAAGGAACAAAGCCAGGGTTGGACACAGGGCACTATAAGGTGAAGGTTTTAGGTAGAAGAGAAACTTGACAATAGAAAAGGAAGATACCAGAAACGGAAGGTTACAAGTTGGAGAACGGTGCCTGTGAAGCAGTTCTACATCTTATTCTAAGACATGGGCCATCCACGAGCATTTGATAAGTCCAGGTTAACCCTCAAAAGAACAGGAGGCCAACACTGCCCTTGCTTGGAATCAAGTATCACTAACAAACCAACCTTCTGCATCTACCTTTTCTAAAGCAACCCTGACTATCAGACTCAGCATCATACAAGTGATGTGAATTCATGTAGGAGATATCTGATTCCTTCTCTGTCGTTTAACCACTGAGATGTTAGCCAAGTTCCCTCTTTTTTTTTTCTTCAAGGATATTCTAGTCAAATTTTCATCAAGAGGCAGCAAGCAGAATTCTGCTATCAGAATGGTCGGCTCCGTGGAAACTCAATCATCTCCTCTAGGGGAGGAAACAGCAACGAGGGTGGGGTTGCTTTTTGTTTTGTTTGGGTTTCATTTCTTATTTCTTTCCTCAAGCAAGAAGCAATCCTCAGAGGTTTGTTTGGTTCCAGAAACTGAGTACAACATAAAAATATAAATACAGGGTCCAGTGGGAGTGATGCCCCTTTTTATGAGATGGTAATCTCTGCCAAATCCTTTATACGCATGTAATTCTGTAACATAACAATATGACACTCAAGCATACTATACTACTTCAAAAAGGGGCATTACTTCTGCAGGACGCTGTATAAAGACCTCCTCCTTTAGTGTAAATAGAAAGCAAAGCCAATCATAACACCTTCTACTTGCCCGTGGTTGCAAAGAACATGGCTAATGTCTATATGTAGAATTGCTTAAGAATGTGTGCATATGAGGAAAAAATAGAACTCTATTGATGAGGGGCAAATGACCTTGGGTACATCCAGATATGATACTTTGAGAGGGACACAGTACCATGTAGTATTCAAGCCAGGGTACATAATCTAACCATAAGAAAACATCAGGCAAACCCTGAAATGAGAAACTTTTATTAAACACAAAAACAGGATTGTACTTTCAAATATGTCATCAATGACAAGGAAAGACTGCAAAATGTTCCAGATTAAAGGAGACTAAAGAGACATGACAACTAAATAAAATACTTGATCCTACATGTGTTCCTTATCTAGAGGGAAAAGGGAGATGCTATAAGGGATATTATTGAGTCTATTAACAAAACTAGAATATGCATGGCAGATTATATAGCATATGGTTATTGCTGTTAAATCACTGAAGTTGACATGTAAGAGAATATTCCTATTCTTAGGAGATAAGCATGGAAGTATTTAGGGGTAAAAGAGCATGATATGTACCAACTAGTACCAAATGGTTCAGGAAAAAAGCGTGTGTGTGTGTGTGTGTGTGTGTGCAAGTGTGTGGGGTGTGTGAGAGCCAACATGCACAAATTATAAAGCAAATGGGGTAAAATGTTAACAATAGGTAATCTACATGAAAGATACTTTAGTGGTCTTTGTGCTATTCTATTTCTTGTAGCTATTCTATTTTCTTGCAGCTTTTTCTGTAAGTCTATTTCCAAATCAAATAAAGCTTTTCTTTGAGTGTTGTTTTCTCGTTTCTTTCATGAGTGCTTATAGAATCATGTTGCTACATTTATCCTGAATTTCAAATACAAGAGCCTTGGAGATGTCTTTTTCTTCAGATGAACCAAAGTAACAATAGCCCAGGAAATTCCTACCTTAGAGAAAGTTAGTACACATCCCAGAAAACTGCTCCCAGAAAATTGCTCTCTTCTGTCCTTTGTCAACCAAATGTCTTAATTAACATAAACATCCAAGCACACATACAGAACAAGATGTCACCTTGTCCTCAGAGATTTTTTTTTTTTAAGATTATCTTATTATTTGAGAGGAGAAAGAAACAGAGAGAGTGTGAGAAGGGAGGAGGGCCCAGAACAGTGTTCGTAGTTGCACATCATTAGTTGTGACATGGTTTCAGTCCACACAGGTGGATGTGGGGCCACGCAGGGTGAGAACTGAACCGGGGGCCTCGCATATGGGAGGCAAGAACCTTCACCACCCTGTCATCCTGGCAGTTACCAGTTGTACCACAGTTCAGCATATGGGTTTGCACGGGCCAGGGCTGGGAATAGAACCCTGGACCTCGCGATTGCAAGACAAGTGCTTAACCGCTGCGCTATCCTGGCATCTCTGTCCTCAGAGATTTTTTAATTGGCTCATTCCTCTATCCATGCCTGGTGAGAGGATCCAATCACCTTCCCAAGATACCTGAAAACCCGAATTTCCTCATTCAAACATCACTTAGAAGAAAAACAATTATCCCAATCTGCCTGGGACTAAGAGATTTTCTGGGCCAAAGCCAGGGTCGTCTCTAACAGTCACCCTACATTATGGTTCTGAGTTCTGGCTCCAGATGAAAATCTGGTTTCCCTCCCATCCCATCCAGCATCTCTTTTCTCTCCGCTGCTCACTGAGATAGATCTGGAACTCAGCCCTTTTTCTGTGGTGACACCACCATGGGCCCTAACATGAAAACTTGGCACAGCACGAGTATATGATGCCCATTTCGCAGATTCAAAACCTGAAGCTTAGATGAGTGACAGGAAGCAACAGGACCATCATTTGGCTCTAAGCCCAGGACTCTTGCCACCATCCTATAGCTTTGTGTTAATGTTTTTAACTAAAATGTCCGTTAACAAAACAAAACAAAACAAAAATATGGTTCCTCAGCCTGCAGTATATCAGAGAGCTCACGTAAGAAGATAAAGCAGATGTGGGTGAATGAGATGACATTCCTTTTGGAACTACTGGTCTTGCAGGTGCAAAAACAGTGCTACCCAACAGAAGCCTTTACCTCCAGGCCCTGGGCCAGGTCCTGCACAGCCAATGACTGTTCTCCGCTCCGCTAGAGAGTGTCAGAGGCTGTCTGGGGCAGGCTTTGCCTCCATAGCAAAGCCCTCTTCTCTCTGTGGGCCCGTCTGCTAGCCCTGCTCCCGTGGCCTCCTTGGCTCTTCCCTCCTGCCCATCTCCCACTTCTGTGCAATGTTAGAGCTCGAGCCATCGTGCAGTTTAATTTCACCTCCTATAAAGCCACTCTAATTGGTTTCTTTACATGCTACTTTGTATCAATTACCCTTTATTGTTCAGCTTTAGCAGCCATTCCCCCGCCTCCAGTACTTTCACAAAATGGGCTTCCTAGTTTCACCTGACACGGACAAGACCCTATTTCACCTCTACCACCGACACAAGACTACCTTACTCTTCACTCTAATGGCTTCTGTCTTAGCCTCTTTCTCCTTGCGCTTCCTTGGAGTGTAAGACATCCTCTGGCACATCCCATTCCTGAGCCCTGTTTGCAAGACTGAGGTTAGTGGGAATAATGGCTGAACAGCATAGGGCTCTGGCATCAGGACTACATTTAGTAGGATCCCTCAGAGCCAGCAGTTATTGGGAACAGCAGTTAAGCAGAGAGACAGCCAAGCATTTAAACCACAATGATGCAGCTGGTTGTTAGGTGTAAAGCAGAGTTTCTTAATCCAGCCCTGATGACATATTGGGTTGAATAATTAATTATGGGGCAAGGCTCTGTGCTCTGGAGGGTTTTTATCAGCAACTCCATCTTCTGCCCACTAGATGCCAGTAGCATTTCCTCCAAATTGTGACAAACAAAAAATGTCTCCAGACATTGCCAATGTCCCCCAGGTGGGGAGAAGCAACATCATCTCCCCTTTAGAACCACTTGCCCAAGTTGTGAGCAAAAGATGGTGGGGAGAAAAAGAGAGAAAGTCTTAAGATTAGGGTCAGGTAGCAGAGGGACAGAGAAGAAAGCAAGTTACAAAGCTGGGTCAAGAAAGAGTGAGAATTTTTACCACCATGAGGAGAGGGGTGCCCCATGTTCACTCACCTGGGAGCTGGGCATGAGTGACAGGTATGGTTTAAGGCAACAGAATCAAGGTGACCTCATATTTGCCTAAGGAGGTTCTCCTTGTTGACCTAGAGTAGCCTCTGGCCAATTGGCTGCATGGTAGGCATGAGAATCAGGGGGTAGGCTGCAGGGTTGGGTAGGCCCCTCATGTGCTGAATTTTGGAAAAACCTGTTATTAGTGGTTTAGCCCAACAGAGTGGTTTTTTGTGTAACCAAAGTTCAGAGTTGGAGCAGCTACTGGACATCAAGGACAGCGCCTTGTCACTTCCAGCTCCACTGCACTTGACATGTGGCTTTCCTCCCTGTGGCTACAGAATAGCTACACTTATTTTAGATTTGTTTAATTTAAAAAAAAATAGCAAAGAATTCAGTTATCTTTGAAAAGTAAAAAATACAGAGAAGTATAAAGAAGAAAACTTTAAAATGACTTCAGATCCAATCACTGTTACTATTTCCAATGAAATATTTTCAATCACCATCATTTTGAACAAATAATGGCCATGCCTACTATACACAGGTAAAAGAATAAATAGGCAGGCAGACAGAATAGATAAATAGGTAAATGAATAATAAGAATGAGCTATGATAATATGCTACTTTTAGTTAAAATAAATTTAAAAAGGAAGAGAAGGGGACTACCATCTGAGTTCTTGCAGGCTCAGAAATGTGTGTAGGTGGCCTTTTGTCTATAATCTTTACACCTGAAAGAAATCTTGGCTGAGAACAAAATTCTTGGATCACTCACACTTCCGCTCAGACTTCTGTAGACACTTCTCGTCACTGTCATGAAGTATGCCTGTGAGCCATCTCAATCTCAGGGCTCCCATCAAATGATTAGAGACGTGTCTTTCAAAACTGATTTCTGTTTGTAAGAAAATGTGTTTTCTCCTTGAGTCCTGAGCTAAAGCACTGGACCACAGTGTCTGCTCTCATCCTGGGTCACATGGCCCTTGCTTTGTTTCATCAAGGATGGAGTTTAGGGGAAGCCGGGATGGCTCAGGGGGTTGAGTGCTCACATTGCAGGCCCGGGGTCTGAGAATTGAGTCGCGGTCCAGGCCCCAGTCCATGAAGACCCATATGATGAACTGGGGTATGCTTCCCACCCCAGTACAGTTCTGCTCCTGCCCAAGGCGTGCCTCGCATGTGGGAGGCCCCCTGCGCCCCGAGGCCCGGCACCCACCTGTGTAGAATGAAAGTATATTGAAAACTAACGAAGTACACTATGGAGACTGCTCTGCCCTCCCCCTTCTGTCTGTCTCTCTGTCTCTCTCTCTCTGTCTCTCTCTCTGTGTCAAAAACAATAAAGCAACATGAGCACTCAGATGATGAGATAGCCATAAAAAAAAAAAAGAAAAGAAAAAAACAATAAAGCTTAAAAAGAAAAAGATGGAGTTTTATAACTTTGATTTGTTTTATGTTGTTTTTCCCAAATACGAGGGAAATGAATTAGAATAAAACTGACTTTATTTCACTGTCTCTAATCACAGATTTTAACATTGTCTTTTTGGTGACTTAAGGAACAATGAGTAGAAAAAAGAGCACATAGAAACAAAATCTTTGTTCATCACCCACCAAGTTTTTCTTATACCACATCGAACCTATTAGCGTGTCCTTCCCATTTTCCAAACATGCCCCAAGTTCATGCACATTTCTCTGTCTCTAGTGCATTAGTCCCTGTTCTCCGTACTAACGTGCTCACCTGGGAAACTGCAATCATTTTTGTTGTTGTTGTTGTTTGTTTTTTATTGTTTTTTGACAGAGAGAGAGAGACAGAGAGAAGGGAGAGGGCCCAGAGCAGTCTCCATAGTTGACAGCATTAGTTTTCCATATAGTTTCACTCCACAGGTGGGCGCAGGGCTGCGCAGGGCAGGAACTGGGCTGGGAGCCTCCCACATAGGCCCCGGCAAGAACTAAGCTGGGGTTACACCCCAATGCAGCATATGGGTCCGCATGGGCCGGAGCCGGGATTCGATCCTCGGTCTCCAAGGCTCAAAGCGAGCACTTAACCCGCGGAGCCATCCCAGGTTCCGTGCAATCATTTCTTAACTGGTGTTTCTGCTTCCTCTGCTGTCTTTCCTCAATTCATCCTCGACACAAGAGCCACGTGATCATCTACATGAATCAGATTATGTCATTTCCCTGCTTAAAACCTTCAGGTTGTTTTTTTGTTTGTTTTTTTTTTGTTATTTACAAGAAACAAAAACTAGAAACAATCCTAATTTCTATCAACTGGTGAATGGATAAACGAAACTTGAGCTGTACATATGATGAGCTACTACTCAGAAAATAGAGAGAGAGATGAAGTCCTAATATGGGTTACAAAATGGATAAACCTCAAAAACTCATGGAAAAAAGCCAGTGAAATAAACCAAATGTAAAACACTACATAGTAGGTGATTCCTTTTCTATGGAAGATCCACTAAAGGGAAATCTGCAGAGTCAGAAAGTGGATACACAGTTACTGAAAGCTGGAGACAGGAATGAGGAATGACTGTGGAGGAGTTGAGATCTTTGGGGGATAATGAAAATCTTGTAAACCTGGATCGTGGTGACGGCGGCTTACCTCTGCAAATTCACTAAAAAGGCATTTAATGATTCAAGTTTAGAAACAGATGTTTTCATTCCACTCCCCACATTCTGCTCCCCAAGCGACATCCTCCACACGGATGACAGCAGATGGCCGCCCCCATCGCCATCACAGCGTTACCGCCTGTCCTTCTTCTGCAGCAATGTGTGATCCTTGGAAACTGGTGTTTCCAGTGCATTTGCACTGGTTTTATGGCAAATCACAACCCACCCCAAGCAAAACACCAAGATGGCAGCACCAAGAACCCCAAGCCAAAGCAGAGGTAGCTCACTTGATAGTCACATCTGTGTGAGCCAGGTAGGGGTAGCTGCAAGGTACTGAAAGGGAATGGCATCGTGTCCAGGCTGCGGTTCTGTGTGAAAGCAGGTTGTGGGCACAGAGCCAAGAGGCAGTGTGATTGGCACTTGGGTAGGTCTAGACTCCAGGATCAGATCCAGAGGAGTAGGACTGATCCTGGGGCCAGTGGTCAGGAAAGAAGCAGGGTCCAAAATTAGGAGAAAGTGATCTAGAGCCGGGACTGGCAAGCTTCTTCTGTAAAAGGCCAAACAGTAAATCATTTAGAGTTGGCAGGTCACGTGACTCCACTGTGCCATTGCAACGTGAAAACAGTCACACATGTATGTAAATGAGTACATGTGGATGTGTCCCAATTCAGCTTTGTTTAGGGACTCTGAAACTTGAATTTTATGTACATTACATAAAACATTCTTCTTCTTGTGATTTATGTCAGCAATTTAAAATATAAAACCCATTCTTAGCTCATGCGCTATACAAAATCAGGCACAGAACCAGACCTGGCTCACAAGCAGTTGGCCAACCTCCAGTCTAAAGTACCACCCAATAGCATAAAATGTGAGCTACAGGGGATACTGAAATAGCTCAGCAGGTTGAGCGCTTGCCCTGCAACTGCGAGGTGCAGAAATCAAATCCCAGCCTCAGACCATGCAAACCCATATGCTGAACTGCAGCACAACTTGTAACCACGAGGCTGGCTCCATGAAGGTTCTTGCCTCCCATGTGGGAGGCCCCCAGTTGGGTTCCCGCCCTGCATGGCCCCACATCCACCTGTGTGGAATGAAACTATTTTACAACTAATGCTGTATAACTGTGGACACTGCTGTGGGCCCTACCTCCCTTTCCCTCACCTTCTCTCAAAAGTAAATAAATAATAAATCTTTTTTAAAATCTTGCTTTCTACCTCTCTTTCAGGAACTGACTCATCTTTTCAAGCTCTCGCTGGCATGTAGGGGTCCCCTGAATTCTCGCACGTGCTGAGAGTTTTATCAGTGTGTAATTGGAAAAAGTTCAGGCCTAAATCAGTTGCATTTAACCTGTTTTTTTAATTTTTCTGTGCACAAGCAACTGCATAAGCATTGTAGTAGACCCAGCATTCCCCATTCAAAGAGAAGACAGTAATGTGTATCACTAAATAGGATACCAAACTTGATTAAGAAATCTCCAGACATCATGGTTAAAGAAAAAAAAAAGCGCAACCCAGTAGAGCCTTAAACCTTCAACCTGTACAATCTCGGAGATCCTTTCATCTAGAAGATTCTGGGAAGATAGCCTCAGCTCTTGGCCACTGAATCCTTCTGCCTTGTGTTATGGCCCCCTCTGTTCTGTAGATGATGATATTTACACTGGGAAATGGACGGTCCAAGTTGTTGACTGACAGCAAGTTGTTATGAGATGTGTTGCCACAAATGGTTCAGGAGTACAGCTATGAACAGTAGTGAGAAGGTGCTAGAAAGTGTGCTTTTATATGCTCCTGACCGCATCACCTGTGGCAGGCCCCACCACCTAAAAGATCGGTACGGAGTCAGTTAGGGTGGCCAGGATGGGACAGGCTAGCTGGTCCCCCAATGGCCATGGATGTGACAGCTAAGAGCTCATAGCATAAGATGACCAGATGTCCCGCTTTTGGCGGGACAGTCCCGATTTTTAACAATTTGTCCCGTGGCCCCGCGGCCTTTTAAAAAATTCACGATTTTTGGAAAAAACGCATGACAAGCTAGGGAACGGCGGGAGATAGACCAAATTTTTAATTAAGAACCCCCTCTCCCCACCCGGTCAACGGTGTCCCGCTTTACCAATGTTAAAATCTGGTCACCTTATATAGCTCCACATCAAACTGGATCAAGAGCCACTTCCTTTTCATGCCTGAGCCTCCAGAGATTAGTTTCAGAACTGCCCCCACAGAGGGGTGAGTTGAGAGGAAATTGGGGCACAGGCAGTTCAGATGAATTGGCAGCAAGTGGGGTTTGCCTTGATTGATGTTAATTGAATTCTAATTGAAACCATCCATCCAGGCCCCAAGGGCACCTGAAAGAAACTTCAAGACCCAGAAGCCACTGCAGAGTGTTCACAAGCATCTCTCTTGTTGCACAATCTACCAAGTACATTATTTGTCTATTACACCCTGATCGCACAGACTCCAAGGACTGCCCTGCTAAAGACAGACACAGCATACCTCTATTGTGGGCTGCTCTACAAAGCTGGATTTTGACCTGATAAGACTATTAGAGTTCATTTAGCATCATCACTGCCATCATGCCACGCATTTGGGTGCTCTTAAAATCACTGGATAATGCAGTGTTTCCTCGCAAGCATTTCTGGTTCAAATCCTCATGAAATTTGTATTCAATGCATTAAGAGGGGACAGAAAAAGCATGGAGAGTCAAGGGAATAAATAGTTAAAGGTGAACAGGAATTCCTACAATGCGTCATAAGATAAACAGGCGCCTCAGATAGCCTTTGGTCATTCATTCCACAAACATGTATGAGCCCCTACTATGCGTAAGGCATTAATTATTCCAGAACCTAGGGACATAGCCTCTCAAAAGTACCTATTTTAGTAGAAAGAGGCAAATATCAATCAAGTAAAAATAAATAAGTGAAATACTCTCAGATGCCAAGTGCAATAAAGACAACCAAACAGGGTAGTAAGGTGAAGAGGAGAATGGGAAAAGAGAGGGGTAGGCAGAGGTGATGGAAAAGGTCCCTCTAAGGAGGTGGCATTTGGGTTAAGAGCTGAAGGGTGGGTAAGCGATCTGTGAAAAGATCAGAGGGGAAGGTGATTCTATAAGGAGGCATCACAAGTATAAATAAACTAAGGCAGGAAAGAACTTGGCATGTTTGAGGGTCAGAAAGAAAGCCACTGGGGATAAATAAGAATAAAACAGAGACAGGCAAGACTAGAAAGTTGGCATGAGCCAGGTCCTATAGAGCCTTGTAGGTTGTAAACAGAATGTGTGTGTGTGTACACACTCAAACCAAGTCTCTCACTGCCTTTCAGATCTTAAATTAAAAATTCACCCCTCACAGAATCTTCCCTGAATTTCCTTCCCAACCCAGTCTCTCAGTAAATATAGTCCACATTATTTAGTAAAGGGAGGGTGATACTATTTACCTGGTAAGAGAGTCATTAGGCTTAAAGGTGAAATAGGAAAGAGGTTGGCACTTAGGTACTTATTTCCCTTTTATTATTATTGTTATTGTTATTACTCTGGCCTTTATTACTATTACCATTATTAATATGGCATCAATTGCTAAAGGCTTTCTCAGACATGGTTTTATTCATCTTGTTCCCTTTGCCCTAAGATACATGGACCATGACAAAAAAGAAAAACAATGCAGATAACACTCATTTGTACACAAGTAACCAAATCCTTGCTATAGCCTACGATCTTGTAAGGCTCATTCATAATGCAAAGGTACAACCAATTCCACCCACATCACAGCATTCCATGTCCCCTAGCTCCTTGCTCGAAGTCACCCATTATAAATTGCCTTTATGTTATCTCTCTCTTCCAGTAAACCCTCCCTATAATCCTTTCTCCGGCTCCTGCTCTGGGCCACAGGCAACTGGATGCTCTGCTCTTTGTAAAGCTATCGATCCCTCTAAACTACTTTATTAGTGGTCATTATTGTTCTCTAATCACTGCTTTAATTAAAGTTTTATCAGCCACACTAAAGAGGGTATATGACTTGAAATAGACCGGATGGTTCTCCTTCAGCCATAAAGCATTCCCACAAAATCGGCCCTGGACTACTGGTTTCAAGGACTTTGGGAAGCTCCTCTCCTTTCAGGACACGTGTGTGTTTATGAGTAAGAATGGGGGGCCTGATGTCTGGGCAGAGTCCCCTCCTACACAGCCCCTTGATTTCCTAACTTGGGAACTTCCAGGCAGGAAGCAGCCAACTCGATGGTCACATTAGAACTCTCTAGTCACCGTCCCAGGGGGACCACCTAACTTGAATGATCTGTAAATGCGAAACGAAATATTCACTGAGACTCCAGAATTTCCTGCAAGTCCACGTTTCGTGTGCTACCCCCGCTAAGAGCTCCTGGGAGAATATACAAACAAGGCATCCACTTGCACCTTCTCTCTCTCATTTGCCTCGTGGTAAGTTTCACACTTTATAGTTTTCTTTTTCTTTTTTTTTTTTTTTTTTTTAACTCAGGCGTCTTCAAAAGGTTAAGCTGCTTTTTAATAAAATGTGTTTCCCTTGTAACCAGATCCTCACATCTTCTCTAAGAAGCAGGTCACACACCCCCGCCTGTAATTACCCCTTATTCTCAGCTTTGCTGTCTAAGCCTTCTCTGTGGAGTTCCCCTCCCACAGGTAATTTTCAGCTATTTTGTGAGCTCAAACCAACCCCTACCCCTACTCCCCCAACAACTGCTCATAAGCACTTCACGGTTCACTACATTATTTCTTTAATTGGATTTTAACTTGTCTCACTAAACCCAGATTTACTTGAAAATTCCTCATCCCATGTTGAAATTACAAATTGAAATGACGCTCACCTCACTGAAGAAACAGGAACCAGGGTACAGGCCAAGAAAATCACAAAGGGCAGAAACAAGACCCAAGAAAGAAAGAGGATCAGAAATGAACCCCTGTTCGATTCTGGAATATTCTTGCATAGGAAAATGTTTCTGAAAGCCCACTTTGCCTACAATAACCAGGGAGGCCTCTGAGTTTGCCTTGGCTGGCCCAGGTGCAACAATCAGACAACACTCCCGTTGAACATTGTCATGTCGTGATGAGAAAATACCTTCCTGACAGGGGTTGGAGGAGGAGAAATTGAAGGAAGGTGGTCAAAAGGTGAAAACGTCCAGTTAGTTATAAGTTAAATAAGTCCTGGGGATATAATGTACAATGTGATGAGTGTAGTTAACATTGCTGCATGATAATATAAAAGTTGTGAAGAGAGTAAATCCTAAGAGTTCTCATTACAAGAAAGAAAGTGGGGGATGCCAGGATGGCTCAACAGGTTGAGCGCTGGCCTTGCAACTGCGGGGTCCGGGGATCAAATCCCGGCCCCAGCCCGTGTAAACTCATATGCTGAGCTGCAGCACAACTGGTAACGGCCGGGATGGTGGTGAAGGCTCTCACCTCCCATGCGGGAGGCCCCCAGTTCAGCTCACTCCCCGCACAGCCCCCATATCCACCTGTGCAGAATGAAACTATGTCACAACTAATGGTATACAACTATGGAAACTGTTCTGCCCATTCCCCCTTCTCTCTCTCTCCTCTCTCTCTCTCTCTCTCTCTCTCTCTCTCTCCTCTCAAACAATGAAATAAATCTTTAAAAGAAAAAAATGTTTTTTTTCTTTTTCTTTTTTTATGTCTATATGAGTTAATGGATGTTAACTAAACATATTGTGGTAATAATTTCACAGTATACATAAATCAAATCTTTATGCTGTAGACTTTAAACTTATACATTGCAATATGTCAATCGCATCTCAATAACACTAGAAGGCAATACCTTCCTTACCAAATAGTAAGGAAGTTACACCAAATAGTAGCCTTGATCAGCAGGTGCTAACATCACCATCCCGGGACCTGGACATTCACTAAAATCAGCTTTCTCAAAAAGTCACAATCTCTACAGCAATATGGTCCACACAGTGTGCCATGGGTCGGGTTCCCCAGAAGCAGGGCTGAGATGCCATTTGGGGTGAAAGGTGTTTATTAGGGATCAACACCTGCAAAGAGAGCGAGGAGGAAGCAGGATTGGGCAGAGGAAGGAGTCACACTGCGAGGAAGGTAGGGATCGAGTACTTCCTGGTGGAGTGTCCATATCAGGCCCAAATGTCCAGGCCTGAATCTCCCTCCACACTCCCACCTCTGGCACTTAGCGGTAGACATTGCCTCGGATGACATGGCTCTTCTGCAGGGGCAGGGACCCTGAAGGAGCTGACAGAGGCAAGTCCCTCCTCGAAAGGGACCTCAGTGCTTCTTCCTGTTTACCACCCAGTGGAATTAGACTTCAGTTTTAAGAGTCAGTGGGTTGGATTTGGTGTGGTTGAGGGCCAAACAGAAGTAAGGCTTTAAACCCCTGCAACATCCCTGCCTTTTATAGAGGTCCGTTACAGGGTCAGAGGCTATGGAAAATTGGGAGATGAACTTCAGAGAGTACACGTGAGCAGAGTGAGGGATTAGGGACTACCAATGGAGAAAGCTAATTCCTGGAGCAGCAATGAACAGATGTCATGCCGACTCAGATCTGGTCAGAAAATCAAGTTGTCAGGGTTTCTGCTGTCATGGTCCATTCATGATTTTCCTGACCAGCGGTTCAGTCAAGTCCAGGTCCAAAACATGTGTGAGATTGTCCTCAAGATAAACAGTGGAGTCCCAATGCCCAAAGGTCAGGCTGCTTCCTGTTCCCCAGCTATTGAAAGGTCACGTTCCAAATGGCATCACTGGGTCTGAGAAGGTCACTCATCTCCAATCCAGATTAAGTTGTAGAAGCCCTAGCAGTTCTGCTTGCACCTGAACACCACGGAATTGTTGGAAGAGAAACTTCTTAGAATGGCATGACCATCAGGGTATCAGGAGCCTCGCATGGACACTTATGTCTGCTTTTCTTTTCAATCAAGAGCCAACAACTCTCAGCATCCAGACTGTGATGCATTGAGGTTGCTGGAGTAGAGTGTGGTGGGGTATATAACCTCCTGGGCAGCCTTGATCTTCAAATATATAAAGGGCTTCTCAGAAATCGAAAGGTCACGGGTATGAAACTAGGAACTGCACAAGAACACCACCACATCGCGACAGCTGAACTTGCTAACATGGTTCATGTGGGCAGGATACAGCGCTCTCTGTAAAAGAGCCCACAGCTTACAGGGAGTAGGTTTCCCACCATCCCGTTTCCTAGAGAAATGATTTGTAGAAAAAGTCACCCTACTAGCCTTGGGGTCTGCAAGCCACCCGATGGCATCAGGGACCTCCCAATTGGTTATATTTACCCACCTCTTTCTAGGAGACAGACAGAAGAGGTAGACGGAGCACAGCCATAGGTGACTTTCACGTTACCTGTGTCAGGTGATATAAGAGCAGCCTCTGGCCATACCGTTCTTTACTTTTCTTCCTTAGTACCAAGCTTTCCGGGGACAGCAGATGAAATACAGTGGTACCTTGGTACTCGTTGCTAATTTGTTCCAGGAGGCACAATGAGTACCAAAAACAACAAGTACCAAATTTCTCCCCTAAGGAATCATGTAAATAAATGTAATACATTCCTAAACCAAAAACACACAAATGACCACAAGGCTAAGATAAGACCCCAAGGGGATGTGCACAGGGCAAGAGCTACGGCGTGACTAATGCGTGACCCCTTGTTTTGGCTGAAAAGGGTATCGAGTCATGAGGCCATTGACAACAACGAGTCCTAGTTTGCCCATCGAGTACCAAACAAATGGGACAAAATTTTCACATCAAAATACATCAAGTACTAAACTTAACTAGTTTCAAAGTAGTCAGGTATGAAGGTATGACTATATGGACAAAGAGTTCTTTGGGAGAGTGTGGCAGAGATAGAAGGGACCTGGGAGCTATAAGTTCAAAGCCCACTGTCTGGCTCTCCCTGCCTCACCGTGTGGACTTGGCTAGCCAGGTACGAAGATTCTGCCGACCTGGAATTCTTCACACGAAGCTTCAGGAAATCCAAACGTGTGCAATGCCTAAAACCCTGCACTAAAGGCAAGCTCTGAAAACCAGGAAGAGTTCAAAGTTCTTCATAAACTAGCACAAGCAAGGTGCTTCCTTAATATAATAAACCAAGAGCAGTCAACATCATTCTTTTCAGTGAAACAGTAAAGACATTCCCATTAAAGTGAAGAACGAAACAAGAATGTCCATTACTACCAGCATTGTTTATCTTTATTATTTATGGTTATTATTTGGGTAATTCTAGCAAGTGAGAGAAAAAATGAGAAGAAAAAACAGTATAAATAGTAGAGGAAAGCAGAAGCATGATTATCTGCCTAGAAAACCCAAAAGAATTAACCAAAAACTTTTTAATCTAATAAAAGGTTATCAAACTGGCTAATTACAAATTGCAAACAAAGAAATCAATAGCTTTCTTATGCATGGTAAGTATGAAAAAGTAGCCTATAGTAATTTACTTTTTTTTTTTTTAAGATTTTTATTATTGTTTTTGACAGAGAGAGAGACAGAGACAGAGAAAGGGAAGGGCCCAGAGCAGTCTCCACAGTTGTACGTCATCAGTTTCGATACTGTGTCGTTCCACACAGGTGGGCGGGGCCGCACAGCATGGGAACTGGGCTGGGGGCCTCCTGAATGGGAGACATGACCCCTCAAGCCAGGGGCCAAGCTTGAGGGCAAGAATTGGGCTGGGGGCCTCCTGCATGGGAAGAACGCCCCAGTTCAGCATGTGAGTCTGCACTGGGCCAGGAGCCGGGAGGTCCCAGGGACTGCAAAGCAAGTGCTTAACCCACTGAACCATCCTGGCTTCCCCTAATTTACATTCTTTGCCAGCCCAATAAAGAAAGGATTCGTGATGGTTTTAAAGATTATGTCCACAGTTCTTTGATACTTTCTCTTCCAAGAGGTGGGTCCTTCCAACATGTGTCCTCTCTCTCTCCTCTCTCTCTCTGTCTCTTTCTCCCTGCCTCCCCCCCCCCGACCCCCACCCAATCCTGCCAAACCCTAGCAGCCTGTGGAGACGTCCACAGGGTGAGGAACTAAGGGCTGCCAGCACCCACCTGAGAGCATGACAGCAGCTGCAGCCCCCTTTGAATCTTGAGATGAGCACAGCTTCCTTCCACAGCTAGACTGCAGCCTCACGAGAAAGCCTGAACCAGAACCACCCAGAGAAACGGCTCCCCTGCCTGCCCCACAGAAACCAGGAGACAGTAAATGTCTTATGATGTTGTATTTGGGATCATTTGTCACGCAGCATAGATAACGAATACAGGATTCTTTGTTACTCAAGCAACCAAGGCTGTCTGCTTTTGGGTGGTGCTGGTCACAGTAGTGGCTAGGCAGACCGAGTTGGAATTAGCCTAGAAATACTAGTTTTATTGACATACAAAGGGCCTGAGGCTACCCAAGAGCAGATCTGGAAGAAGGGAATGGAGACAGAGAGAGAGAAAAAGAGAGAGAGAGAAAGAGAGAAGGGGGAGGGCCCCGAACAGTCTCCATAGTTGCACATCATCAGTTTTTCCACACAGTTTCATTTCACAGGTGGGCGTGGGGCTGCACAGGGCAGGAACTGGGCCGGGGTCTCACCCCAGTGAGAACTGAACTGGGAGAACTCCCCAGTCCAGCATATGGGTCTGCACGGCCAGGGGCGGGATTCAATCCTTGTCCCAGGGGCTGCAAAGTGAGCACCTAACCCACTGAGCCATCCAGGCTGCCCTCAATGGTTTTGACTATCACCCTTGTTTTCTGCTCAGCATGGCACTGATGAGACCTGCCCTGTGGCAGGTCACTCATATTTGCATATCAATGACATCATTTGGAAAGGGAATGGAATAATGAGGGATGGGGGTGGGGTGGAAATGGCCATTTATAATATTAACCAAAAGTTACAAAATGTCTAGGAATACAGCAAAGCCAGGCTGCTGAAGCGTCAGTGGTACATAACGGCCGTTGGTCCAGGAATACACGGCCAGATGCACGGAAGGCAAGCTACTTGGAGGCTGATGAATGGGAGACCCGGCAAGAGGGTAGATTGATGCCAGTGCTTGGCAGTTAGATGGAAAAGCTTCTGTCTGTGCCCCCAGATTCCAGGAGAGCCTGGGGTAACATCCCAATGCAGAGAGAATCTATGCGTTAGCAAATATTTAGCGTGCCCGTGAAAGATACAACTTGGGCAGTAGGTCTACCCGCCCCCACTCTTCAGCTTTGATCTGTACCCACCCGAGTGGCTGGACGGCTGGCTTTGGAATGAGGACGAGCTGGGTATGATTTCAGCTCTGTCTCTTCGTAGCAAGTGAAAAGGTATTATGTTTAAATTCAGAAAAGACATTGAAAATGTAACTGTATGCATAATATAGTATTTTGAATATAATATGCCCCATAACATTATGATGCTACAGTAGTATTTCTTCAAACCCATTTTTCAAGGAAAGGAATTCCTACTAAAAGAAAGAATTCTAATGCGAACATGTATGGATTTTTCTGGAAGGAGGTATCTTCTTCAATTTTTGTTCATTGTGTTTTAAAATACAGTGGATTTTTCGTTAACTGAAACTCAAGCAACCGGCAAAAAAAAAAAAAAATGTTGCCGGTTGCTTGAGAGTGTCAGTTACCTGAGTTCCAGTTATTGGAGAGTCTACTTACATTTATCTAGCATTTACCAGTCCCCATGGGTGCTGGTCAACTGAGAGTCTACTGCATATATTAATTTTTAAACCATATACAACCTTTCCATTGTGTGTGTGTTTTTATTTTATTTTATTTTATTTTCTGTGAGACCTTGATTTTTCAGCCAGGGGTTTGTTGATGGAATGAATGAATGCTGTCCTTTATTAAATCTTCTCGATAGTCTCATAGTAATAATTAATCACTTACGTCATAATAAATCCTGAACCCCTTCTCTGGCCATCCAGCAACCCCTTTGCCACTTGCCCTCGTTCAGTCCGGACTCTTCCGCGGTACCGCAGCAGATTTACACCTGTGTGTATGGGAGGCGTTCCACCACCTAGCCTCAGCCTTGCGGGGAGGGGAGGTCCTCAGGCTCAGTGTTAGGAGCCTCAGAATGTTGGAGAAGGAATCCATGAAGTGGAGTCTGAGCAGCGCAGGCCCTAGGCCGGGGGTGGCAAACCTGTGGCACACATGCCCAAAGTGGCACACGGAGCAATTATTTCGGCGGAGCTGTGAATACCATTTAAAAAATTGTTTATGCTCTTATAGACATAAAAATAATCGATACCTCTGTCTCACTCGATGGGTTGGCACGCGAGTCGAGCGAGTATACTCTTATTTCATAAGCTTTGGCACTCAATAGCCCAAAGGTTCGCCACCCCTGCTAGTGTGTGAGCAAAAGACAAATGAGGCTAGAAAAGTCACCAGGCTTCCAAGTAATAACACGCTCTTGGGGACTCTCTGGCTCCACAGCTCTACAGAGTGGTCAGGACAGGGCTTCCTCTCCTTACGTTCCTGCTGGAAGAAAGAGGGGCTCAGGGACAGAGCTGCCCTGAGTCACAAGCTGGTCCATGTCCACCCCAAGAGAGAGCCGGGTCTGCAGGCGCTGGACCTCAGTGCTCTGCCCGCTATGTCTCAGCTGCCTCTTCCTTATCGTGGTCTCCACAGGATGGGACAGAAACATCCTTCCTTACAACACATAGCCCCTCAGTCAGCGGAGATGTCCCTGCCTCGTGAGATCTGGGCGAGTGACAGGCTCTCCCCACTTGTATTGGTCAGCTAAGGCGGCCACAGCAAACGATACAGACTGGGCGGCTTACAAAACAGAAAGGTAGGCACTCCTCGTTGGTTAAGTCTGGGCGGTCATTAAACAGGTAGGTCGTTAAGCCAAGAGTAACTGTACTCACATTTCTGGAAGTTGTAAGTCTGAGATCAAGATGCCAGCAGGCTGGTTGCTCCTGAAGCCTCTCTCGTTGGCTTGGAAATGGTTGCCTGCTCGCTGTCCTCACACAGCCTTTTCTGTGCACACTGATGCCTGGTATGTCTGCCTCTCCTAATAAGGACACCAGGCCTATTGGGTTAGGGCCCCACCCTTGTGACCTCCTTTAACCTAATTATCCTTTTAAAGGCCCTGTCTCTCAACCCAGTCACACTTTAAGGTACTGGGGGTTAGGACTTTGACATATGACTTTGGAAGGAACGATGTTCAGTCCCTAACACCCCTCTTTCCACATCTATAGGAGTATAAAGCTCTCCTCCACATGATATTGGTTCGTGGCAGTAAAGTAGAGGTGGGAACAAGGAGAATTATACCTCTCTGGCTCCAAACACCTGCTTTCTCCAAATTAAATCAGTTTATTAATCTTGTCCCTGTCCCACATCTACTCTCTCCTGTTGACACAGAAATGAGAGCCAGCTCTTGTATTTTCCAGGACAGTTATTCTTAGAAGTCACTTGGGGGTGTGTTAGATGTTACTAAGGAGTCCAAGAATGAAAGGGATAGAACAAGAATCTATATGAACAATTTCAAATTGAACTCCGGACAGCCTTGTTCTTAGGAGACCATCCTTACTAGACACGATTCCTGATAACTATGCTCAACCAGTTACAGCCTAGAAGGCATGAGGGGCGGTTCATTGATAGTTTCTCTCTCCAACCCCATGATAAAGTGTGACTGCTATAATCACAGAGAAAACAGGGGAAAGTAGTGAAATCCCATCCTTGGGGATTTGTCACTTCATCTTTTGTGCTTCCAAGCCTAGTGCACATGGTAAGTTCTCTCTTGCTTCACCTTCTTTTATTCCTCCCGGTCCTCACCCTCTAGGATTGCTGCCGGAAACACCATATTCTCTGACTCCATTAAGCAGAGCCTTGAAGCTGCCCACAACTCCTAACAGCTAACTCTGCTCCAGACTTGAGTTTGTGTAACCAGAACAAAACCCTTGGGGGTTCAACAGGATAGAATGCCTTCAGGTGAACCAGCTCCACTTTCCTTAGACTCCAGTTGTAGTTTGAAATAGCATGTGTGTCTTCATTACTCAAACAAACCCTAATGATGTTGATAGTAGTGAAGATGAATTTTTAACAGCCTGGGACTGAAGTGATAAAATGGCTAAATAAAGAATGCGATCAGAGTCACTAAAATGCTTGAAGAGTGTCAGCTGGGATGATAAAAGGGCACACTGTTGATGAGTGACTTAGGAATACAAAGTAGAAGCATCTGGGAGCGAAATTAAGTGCTATGAACTATAGTCCTAGGTATACATTTAGCTACAATCAATGATACAACTTAGTCCTGAAGCTGCTGCTTGTGACTGAGGGGAGTCAGGAATCTGACCTTGGGGAGAGACACTTGCCAAAGAGAAACTGAGAAAGAAAAGATGTTACCAGACGGCTGCCTCCCCCATTTAGCCACTGAAACCCACAGGAAATGAATTTTGACTCATTGCGTCCAGTGACTTATAAGAGCAGCAAAATAATTGTAATACAAGAAAGCAAATGCAGGATTTATTTAAAAAGAAAACAGCAATCCCTTAGAGTTCACAGAAACATGGGCTCCCATTCTCAGCCTCCATAATAGCATTTATTGACCACCCCCAACTATGTGCATGTTTCTAAACTGGAAACAACCCAAACCTCCTTTAACAGGAGAATGGATAAACAATCCACACTGCACCCTTACATCGGAATATTACTCACCAATAAAAGGAATGAACTATTGATGCATACAACAACTTGGCTGAATCTCAAAAGCATTGTGCTGAACCAAAGAAGTCAGTCCCTGAGGAGTGAATATTATATGATGCCACTTATTCGATCTCCTCAGAAAGACAAAACTACGGTGATAGAAACAGGTCAGGTGTGGCCAGGGGTTAGAAGTGGGGTAGAGGTGATGATAAAGAGGCAACTGATGAAACAGGTCTGTATGTCCATTATAGTAGTGGTTCCACAAATCTATAGATGTGTTAAAACTCACAGAACAGTATACCCTCAACAGGTCAATCTTACCATATATTATTTAAATATTTTAATTGTCAATATAAAAATGCAAATACACACACAATGTGTGTATGATATGATTCCAATTCTTAGGGTTCCTCAGAAATGTTCCAAGAGCTAGAGTAGAGGCATGGGGGTGCCCCATCACACAGGGCTCCCCACCCACCCTCTAACTCAAAAGCTCCACTCTGGTCTGTTTTGTGTAGTTGGGTTTTGAGGAGCATTTCATTAAAACACAACACACACTAGAACTATTGGTATAAGAAAACCTAATTATTATTAATATTTATCAAGAGTTCACTGTATACCCAGCACTGGGCAACATGCTTTATATATATATGTATATACATCTTCTCAGTTCTTCCTCCATCTAATCCCATGTGATATGAATTATCTTATTTTAGCCATGAGGAAAGACGAGGCTCAGAGAAATCACTTGATTTGCCCTTAGTCACCCAGAGCATGAGTGGCCAAACAGGGATTTGAACTGTAGCATGACCCCTTCAATCACCCAATGCTGGGAGTGTAACTGACCAACTGCTCCGACGCTGTGCTCTGAAATCCATCGTCCCTTTCACACGGGGGGACATGTGGCATCTGCTGCCTCCCAGTCAATGAGTGAGTGTGACACACCTGGTCCTGGGAGATGCAGGACGCGTCTCACGGTAAGTTTGACCCGAGATTCGGCATCAGCCTGGTGGAAACATTTTTAGAAGTGTATACTGCAGACTCCTCCCTCCCTTCCCCGCTTACTTCCCTCTCTCCCTCTTAGAGGTCAGAGTTGTACCACAGTCTGGAGGCTTTCCCAGCCTTCTCTGGCTCCCTTCCCATTCTCCCTCATCCGTTTCCCCCAGTGAATCTCTTGCATGTCTCACTCATCTTGGTATGTGCTTCCAAAAAAAAAAAATACTTACTTTTTTATTGTTTGAGAGAAGGTAAGAGAGAGAAAGAGAAGGGGAAGGCCCAGAGCAGTCTACATAGTGGTACATCATTAGTTGTGACATGGTTTCATTCCACACAGGTGGATGTGGGGCTGCAAAGGGCAGGAGCCGAACCAGGAGCCTCCTGCATGGGAGGTGAGAACTTTCACCACTAAGCCATTCCAGCAGTTACCAGTTGCACCACAGTTCAGCATATGGGTTTGCACAGGCCGGGGTCGGAATCGAACCCCAGTCCTCGCGATTGGGAGGCAGGTGCTCAACCGCTGAGCTATTCTGGCATCCCCAGTATGTGCTTCTTGAAGGACCCAGACTAACACATCTCACTCTAGAAGCAAAGTTCTTACAAGCTTTGCAAGAATATAGCAATTCAAGTCTTAGAGATGATAGAACCTAATGTCATATAAGGTTGTTGTAAGAATCAAGCTCCCTGACACAGATGAATCACCACCGCACATCCCTCACCTGGCTTTTAGTGGACACTTAATAGTTATTGGGTGAATTAAATGCAATAGAGTTGGCATGACCATTAGCTAAGAGGAATTTAATGAAAGCTTGTTCCCCACTAGCAGTTAAAGGGACCAGACAGGGGCCAGCAAGCAGATTCCTCAGGCACCTGGCAGTCCCCACCTGCGAACCCACAGCCTCTTCCTCCCTCCAAACCCAGCCACGTACAGACACGTCTGACGACCTCTTCCCATCTGCATCAGCTTTTTATACGAAGAAGAGTTTTCATGCTGACATCCCAAATGGCCCCCCTTCCCCACGAGTCACTGCCGCGGGCTGAAAAATCTCTCTCGGAAAGAATTACTCTTCTAAAGTGCTGTGAATTGAATGCTGACCTGGAGCCGACCAGAGGAATTTTTCAATACCCATCTTTATATATAAAATTTGTAACCTTTCTTTTCTCATTGAAACTAGGTGGTATTGATTGAGCAGAAAATTCAGGGGAGTGTGTTTGGGGCTTCATAGGGGTGAGCCCATGGTAATCGTGGCTACCCACGGTTCAATTAAGATTCTTCAGCAAGAGGAGACAATAAAATCAGAATCGATACTTCCACAGGCACGCGGTGTAAGAACTCTGTGGTGATTTGAGCCGGTAGGCAGCTCTGATTACTGCCACGGGCGTGGTTCTCCATCATCTGTCAGTTGGAGGGCAAAGAAGGGAGAACTAAAGGAGGAATAGATAGAAGACGATCCCATCAGAGAGATGAGAAACCTGTCCCAGCAAAAGCAAGACAAAAAGGACTGCACTAAGAACCAGCCGGGGAGAAAAAAAAAAAAAACTGCCTCCATATAACAATAGAACACCAACAGTGGGTCATAGCAGATCCTTGTCTCTAAAACTTGTGGGAAAATTAGAAAATGTTCAGAAGATTCTGGGTTTGCAAATAAAATTGAAGTTTAGAGAAACAAAGCAGCTTGCCCATGATCTTGAAGAAACAGGTGAAGAAAGGACTAGAATCCAGTCCATTATTTTACACCACTACACACAGGCCATCCTTTTTCTTAGGCTAAACAATCTTACTTCTTAAGTGATTCCCTCTTCCCTCCCAATCACAAGGTCCAGGGTTCGATTCCCAACCCTGGCCCATGCAACCCCATATGCAGAACTGTGGTGTAACTGGTAACTGCTGGAGGGCTCAGTGGTGAAGGTTCTCGCCTCCCTTGTGGGAGGCCCCCAGTTCGGTTTCCACCCCGTGTGGCCCCACATCCACCTGTGTGGAATGAAACCGTGTCACAACTAATGACGTGCAACTATGGAGACTGCTCTGGGCCCTCCCCCTTCTCTCTGTCTCTCTCTCACCTTTTCTCAAACAATAAAAAATAATCTTTTAAATAATGATATCTCAATAAAGCTAGAAAAATTAAAAATAAATAAAACTTTTTTCCTGATTAATGGACTATTGGTAGTTTCTACTTCTTGAGTCAATTACAGTAATTTGTATTTTCTCAGAAAATCATGTATTCTTTTGAAATTCAAATGTATTGCTATGTAGCAGAATTTTATATCCCTTGTTAATACCTGTTATTATATTCTCTTCCTAGTTCCTTATTTTGTGTGCTTATGTTTTCTCCTATTTCTTGATGTTGAGCTGCTAGTAACTTGTCTGTTATATTACAAATTGTTAAAGCTCTTCTATAATTTTGTTTGCATTATATTTTGTTTTTCTAATTTTTGTTTTAAGATTTATTTTATTGTTTTGACAGAAAGAGACAGAGACAGAGAGAAGGGGGAGGGCCCAGAACAGTCTTCATAGTTGAACATCATTAGTTTTCAACATAGTTTCATTTCTCACAGGTGGGCAGGGGCCACCCAGAGCGGGAACAAGGTCAGAGGCCTCCCACATAGGAGGCAAGGACTTTCACCACCATCCTGGCAGTTACCAGTTATGCCACAGTTCAGCAGATGGGTCCACATGGGCTGGCCTGGACTGGGACTCAATCCTCGGGCCCTGGAGCTGCAAGGGGAGCACTCAATGCCCTCAGCCATGCCGGCATCCCAGTTTTCCTAATAATTGAATTTAATACTTGTATGCAGTCTATTTCCCATTTAAAAGCAAGGTATTTATGGCTATGCATTTTCTGAGTGCAATTTTAGTTACAGCTTATAAATTTTGATATCGAGTGTTCTCAATGTTATTATTGGCTTAATGAGATTCTGATTGAACTTCTTAGGTCTTCCTTGAACTAAGAATTATTTAGATGAATGTTCTGCAGTTGTTATGTTTGTCTATAATTTTTAAGTGGCTGGGTCTTTAATTTCAACTTTTCTTTATTAATAGTCCTGCACTGAGAGAGTATGAGCTGGGCGATTTCCTTATTTTGGAATTTGAGTTTTATAGCTCAGTTTTTAACCAGTCTTTCAGTCCTGTTGAAAAGAAAGGAAATAAATTTAGATTTACTGCAGAATTTCAGAGATCCAACAGACAGTTTCTCAGCTGATGCTGAGAAACACCACAGTAGAAGTTTTCTCTCTATAATTTTCTTTGCCATCCTGGAGTGGCCTCCAAGAGTTGGCTGGGGAGTGCCCCCATGTTTTGCCTGACAGAGACATCTGGGCCCAGTGCAAGCTGTGACCAGGTAGAAGGCTGGCACAGGGCACCTCCTGGGCTTCTCCCTGCAGAATCTAGCTATGGCTCTAACTGCTGCAGTCCACCATGCCTGCAACTGGCATCCCTCAGAATAAAAGGGTGTCGCCGAATTCTGGTGGAGTGAGTCTCTCCTACTCACCTCCCAAGCAAGTTGGTTTTAAGCATAAAAAGGAGTCATGGATCCCATCTGTCCTTCTTGGGATCTATACTTAGCAGAAAGTCTATGGTTTCCCATCTGCATAATGGTGACAAGCCTTCCTTGTGTGCAATGCAAGTTTCTCCTTCCTTTGTCCCCTGGGCCATTTCCATGACATTCTCCAGGTGCTATAGGTATTAACTTGCTCAGAAGGTCCCCCCTGGCCTTTTTCTTTCTCGCTTTCGTTTTTTCTTGCCATTCAGAACAATAGTCTACTGGCAAAGTATTCACTAAGGTATATGTTAATAGTTCCTCTTCAGACACATACTTATCACCTAAGGATGTGAAACTGAAGGCATTTAAAGCAACACCGTTACAGACTGCTTTGTCTGATTGTAGCTGACTGTCAAGATCACCCTCTGCTCCCACCAGAATAGCAGATGTCCCTTAGTTACCAGAGCTCATTGTCAGTAATATCTTGCATCTGAAAATAAATCCAGTTTTAGGCAGCTGACCACGTACGTGCCTCTGAAACTATGGCAACAGAAAGTCCTTTTACCTCTGTGTCCCAATTAAAAGTGTACTGTTGACTATAATTGGGGTGTTTGGTCTCCAAAATTCATGCATCAAAGCAATCATGTAAGCCTCAAATGTCACCATCGCACAAGTTGGTATTTACAATGCAGGCAGCTAAACGAGTGGCCCGACCAATGAGCACGTGTGATTGAGGTTTCAGAGAACAACTGGATCAATTCACTTTTGGATCCTTTTCTCCATGTTCCACCCCACGCTCACCCAAGGTTTGAATCCTGGGGTGGGGCCAGGGGTGAGGGAGAGAAAAGATGATAGAGATTTCAAGCCTGGATGTTCAGGAGGATAGAGGGGCTCTTAAGAGAACTGGAGAGAAAATAGTTGAAGAGTAAGTTTCATGAAAAGAATGACACATCATGAGAAACGTGTTCAACTCTACTCTATAGGATAGCCAGGTGCCGAGTATGGAACTAGACAGATAATGTTTGAGTTTCCTGCCTCATCATAAAGAATTAACTAGTAATACACATCTTTTTTGATCATTATGCTTTCAGATTTGTTTTTATCTTTTTTATTATCGATTCTTAATCAGCAGTATCATGAAACAGCTCTGCTTTAGTTTCTCCTCTGTTAAGTATGAAAAAAATATATAAATAAATACTTTAGAAGATGCACTTAGAAGGGATCCTTTTGTAATGTGAAAAATCCTCTGATAATGTAAATAATTTCACCCTCTAATAATCTGTTTGATAACACATTCAGCGTTTTTAAAATAATGTAAGAGGCTATTTTCTTAGGGATTAAAATAAAGGTTGTCCCAAAATTCACGCAAGAAGTAATTTTGATAGAAAACACAAGTTTACAATTAAAAATTGTAAGTTTTGGGGAAGCCGGGATGGCTCAGTGGGTTAAGCGCTCACTTTGCAGCGCCAGGGACCAGGGATCGAATCCCGGCCCCAGCCTGTGCGGACCCATATGCTGACCTGGGGAGCTCCCCCATTTCAGTTCTCTCTCTGTCTCTGTCTCTGTATCTCTCTCTTTCTCTGACAAAAAGCAATAAAAATAAATAAATAAATATTTTTAAAAAAAATTGTAAGTTTTCATTGCTCAACAATGAAAACGTGTTGTTCTTTCGTGTAGCGCTCCATTTTTAATAACCCTGAACTGTCAGCTGTCACGCTGTCTTTTTTTGTTGTTGGCAACACTACCGCACAAATGACGCGATATTCAAATCTTGGGTGAATTTTGGGACACCCTTTACAACTATGGAGACTGCACAGGGCCCTCCCCCTTCTCTCTGTCTCGCTCTCTCTCTGTCAAAAACAATAAATTAATTAATAAATTAATTAATAAATTAATTAATAAATAATATTTTTAGAAAAGAAAGAAATCAATAAACGGGTTACTCCCATGTATAAGACAACCCCCAATTTTTGGTTAACAACTTTAGACAAGAGTATCATCTTATACAAGGAAAAATACAGTACATGGTATTCGCTCCAGGACCCGGTTCCCTAGCCTTTGTTCCTGGCAGACAGGCGAGCATTGCTATAACTGTCTTTTACCGAGGACCTATGAGCAGCATCGCTTCAGTAACCATATTGCTTTGGAGAAATAACAGTGGCTCCTTCTGAGACCTGACTTTGGGTGGCAAACACACAATGCAATATGCAAATGATGTATTATAGAATTAAAATCTATATAGTCTTATTAACCAATGTAACCCCAATAAATTTAATAAAGTTTTAAAAAATAAAATAAAAATAGCTCCTTCTATCCATTGTAAACAGAAGGCTGAAAGGCACGTGGTTCTCAGATGGCATGACTAACCCGCTACGGGAAGGCCGTCAGGCTATCTGACCAGCACACCTGTGTCTAAGGTGAGAGGTCACCCGTGGAAATCAAAGGTGAGATGATGTCCAAGAGGGGCAGGAAAGACAGGAGCAACTTCTGCCGCCACCACTGCCCACAGACAGCCAGGAAAACTTCTGAAAGAGAAGTAGAAAAAGAGGAAAGCAGTAAGAAGGGAAGGGTAAGAAAAGTTTAAGGTAACATGCGTAGTCTGGCTCAGATATACAGCACTGTGGAAGCTACAGTTTTTTCTTTCCTCCCACTTGCTCTCTCCAGGAAACTCATCCCCACTTTGCTAAGCCCACTTTCCAGCAAATAGGCAAAGGAGAATCGCTCTATTGATGATGCGCAATAGGGATCAACTACCCTATGCCCAAGGGACCTATTTTACGAGTTCCACCCTTGTGGGAACCCTGCTCAATCCAGGGAAATTTTACCCTCTCCCTCTTCTTTCAGCTCTTCCTACTCAGCGCCTCACTGCATCAGCTTTACAGGTGAATAGAGACTTTGGAGAACTGCCTCTGGGTAGCTGAAAAATTGGGCTTTGAACTGCATCTATGACTTTATATCACCCACTAAGTGTTTTAGATATGTAGTAATAATAAAAGACCATCTGACCTTAATAATTGGAAATAATTCTCCAAGGAGTACAGCAAGTACAACAAAAATAAAACATGCCCCTTTCCCATGTAAATTACCCAGGCTAGACCCAGATCTACCAAAGAGACTGAGAGATCTCTGATATTCCTAAAAGGGGAGAGATTTGTCAGACCTCTCAGGGGTCCCTAGAGAAGAACCAATAATGGAAACTTCATCCCCATGCAAAGTGCTTCTTCACTCTTTTCTAGACCCATAAAAAATGTTTCTAAATCTTTGAAATAATAGCCAACTTCAAAGACAAATTATAAACTGGGGGGAAAATTGTAAATTCTATGACAGAGAAAGGCATAATTCCTCTAATATATAAAAAGCACCTGCAAATCGATATAAAAAGACCAACAATCCAATAGAAATTTTGAAAGCTGACCAAGAATAAGGACATAAATATTCACTGAATAGGTAGTGCAAATGGATAACAAACAGATGAAAATGCTCAAATATGACAACTCACTTGTGCTAGAAAGGAACAGTGACGCAAATACTTGCCCTCCCTAGCCCCAACTTTGCCTTCCAAGAGTATATTTTGATATGTAGAGTCATTTACCACCCTCCATACCCTGCCCCCAAATCACATGTGAAAAATATGGGCTAGAAATTGAACATGAAAGGTAAATTGCCTTTTTGGTATGATTTCGGGGTTATTAAGAAGACTCAGGAAAATGCTTCCCATGTGGCCCAGCAATGGTCTGAACTCCCACCGTAAGAGACCTACCTGTTCATTTAGCATAGAGACTTCCCTGCTGAAAGCAAATAGACATGACAGAAATAGCCCCTAAGCCTTCTAATTATTCGTTGGCATGAGTAGCAATAATAGCGGTGTCATATTCTTGTATTGTGCTTTGCCATTTATAATATACTATCTCAGCAATAACTCTGTAGAGTAAGAAATGGGAATTTAATTCCAATTTTATAGATAACCTCTTCTGTGCTGGAGCCAGGTTTTCCGATTTCAAATGCTGAACATTTCCCAGCACCCTACGCTGTCTGTATGTAGCTCTGTAAGGTCCTTTCCTGAGATGGCATGCTGGCAGGGCGAGTCGAGTGAAAGCATAAGGCCTTGCTCTCCTGGTGTTGCTAGGAATGAAGGGAGGTAAAAGAGAAAGTGCCACTGTGGAGAAAATGATACTAGAGCAATGGTCAGTCTGCACCAAAGACGCATTAAACTTGACTCTCAGTTTAATTTGCTGATTTGAAAATAGATGTGCACATTTCTGCCGCCTCCTCACCTCCCAAGAATACTGTGAAAAGAGAGAAGGTGTTCCTCCATAGTTCCCAAAGAGGGATTGCTGGAAATTTTTAACCATCTACTAAGTGCAAGCATTTGAGCTCTCTCAAATTCTCACTGTTGCTTTTCCCACTGAGTTTTAACTCCAATGTTTGCATTGTTCATTTCTACTAGTCCTCTTTGGTTATTCTGCATCATTCTTTTCCCATATTCTCACCTCTTTCTATTATAACATGGATGATTTTTTTATATATACTCATTTCCTGGTAGCCATCTAATAATACTCATCAAAACCTCATAGGGCTCCAAGCCTGCTATATGCTTTGCTTGATGACTCTTAGATGTATGGTAGATGGTTTCCTTGTGCATTTTGTAATTTGGTTTTTTTGTTTTGTTTTGCTTTAGATTTATTTATCGTTTGGGAGGAGAGATGATAGAGATACATAGAGATAAAAAGAAAGAGAAGGGGGGAGGACCCAGAGCAGTCTCCACAGTTATAAGTCATTAGTTTTCTACATGGTTTCATTCCACAGGTGGGCAGGGCCACACAGGGCAGGAACCCAGCATGGGGACTCCTGCACGGAGGGCCTTGTGGGAAGCCAACCCTGGTGAGGGCCGAACTGGGGGCACACCCCTTTTCAGCATATGGGTCCGCACGGGCCGAGGCTAGGATTTGATCCTTGGACCCCGGAGCTTCAAGACGAGTGCTCAAACTGCTGAGCCATCAGAGCATTCTGCCCCCACCTTATTTTCTAGGCATTTAAAAGGATGTTTTTTGTATTCTATTCCTCATTCCTAGATTGTTTCTAGAGGGAAGGTTTTGGGACCACTTAGATTATTATATTATTGAAAATGGAAGTAGCAGTCACATTAGATATATTATTCAATTTAATCCTCATCCCATTCTATCAAGATAGATCATCATAGCCACACTTGACAAATGAGGAAATCGAGACTCATAACAGTTAAATAATTTTCTCAAGGTCACACAACTAATCCTGACTTTGCAGACCATGATCTTTCCCCAGTATCCTAGTACCTCTCTGAAGAGCTGGTCTATTTCCTCTACTGTGTCTGAAAGAAGGAGTCAAGAGCATGTGAAGAGTTTATACTAAAGGGTCCTTTGAATAGTCTCCTTGAAGAATATTCTGTTAAAAAAAAAAAAAGTTTCTGGCAAGGTTCCCCTATTAATTAAAAGGGTGAATGATATACCAAAGACTCATGAAACCTGAATGTGGCTCTCAACATCACCTTGGGGGAAAACATTAAGAGGCATTGAAAAGGCTAATAATGTCTGAGCATATTGAGAGTGGGAGAGAGGCAGGCTTTCTCTCCCCAGGCAGCATCCTCATTTTATCCAAGGGTGGGTCAGCAGAAGGTGTGGAGGATTGGCTCTGCCCAAAATCCATAGGAGAAAGTTCATGCGGTGGGCTCACGGAACCAATGGAAACTTGGATCATTGGCTTAGAAATTGGCTCAAGGCCATGTACAAAATATAGTCATAATTGGAGCCTTCCCAAGTAGAAAAAGGTTATTAGTGGAATCACATTAATCACCACGATTAATGCTGAAACCCAAGCTTTTTATTATGTAAAAGGCTCAGAAGAGTGTATTGACAAGGGAATAAAAAAAAGGTTTCAATTTTGTAGAAAATAGTGAATCAAAGAGGGACAGTAAATATTCAGGATGTGATTGGAAAACCCAGAAACCTCCATGTGTCCCACAAATCATGCTTCAAGGCTGCTTATGCCAAGAAGTTTGCCAGAAAGCAAATGTGTCCACAGATGGCCCATCAGGACACAGCTGGGTAGCCGCTGCGTACTACAAGGGCAGCCAGACCACGGGACAGAGCGTGGGGGAGGCCAGGTGAACACGAGCCTGGAACAAGGATCTTGCCATCCACCAAAGTCCACCTACCCCAGGCTGCGCCCAGGATTGGTCATCTTAGAACTCCAGAGTCTTTAAAATCTCCAGATAAGTAGGAGCTAAGAGGCAGTGCTGACCAAGTGCATGGTGGGGCTCTAAGAAGAAATTGCAAGAAACAGAACCGAGTCCCTCATAAGGACTCCAGTCTCATGACTTCATCTAAACCTAATTACTCCCCATAGGCCCCTCCTCCTAATACTGTCACATGGTGGGAAAGGCTTCAACATATGAATTTAGGGGGGGTGCAAACATTCCGTTCATAACAGCAAATAGTGACTAGATTTTCACTAAATAACTTTCCTTTTCTTCCCAGCACACAAGTTGTCTACATTTCCTAGTTCCCTTTATTGTTGGGTAAAGGTACAGTAGGTATTTGAATTCTAGTCAATAGAACGTGAGGAGAAATTATATGCACACTTCCGGGGCTAGCCCATATGCAATCCTCCATCTTTTTTCCCATCTGCCACTGGAATTGAGAGCATTTCTAGGCCTACATGAGGGTGGAGTGTCAAGAAGGGAAAATTCTGGGTTTCTAAATCACTATTTGGAAGGATTTGGAATCAGGAATACCTGTGAACTTTATATGAGAAAGACGGAACTTTCCACTGTGGGTAAGCCTCTAATATTTGGGAGGTTGTTTTTAATATTAGCAACACTCCTTAACGACTAGAGACATAAAAGAAGACTTGGAGACCCCTTGGAATTAGGAAACATATAAATGTACAAAAGAGAAGGCATTCTAACAATGTAGCATTTGGCTCTGAGCTTCATGGAAGCCAAAACAGATAAATAAACCAAAACAAATAAAATCACTAAACAATACAGGTCATGGTGCCTAAGTGAGCAAGCACATAAATGCCATGTGGAAAGACAAACTTCTGGCACTAAATGCGGGAACATGTGTCACATGGATCCATATCTTTGGGAAACTACAAAATGGACTTCTTCAACCACATTTTGGTAAATCATGCAGAGCAGGTCTTACTGGACAGTTTCAATAAAAGTCAAGAGCATAAAATCAAATATCGCCTTAGTGCAGGGAACCAAATAATTTAATGACCATATATATCTATACATATTTACTTACTGGTCTTTCCCCCACACCCACTCCTTGCTAAGTTTCAATGTCCTTCCAGCACCTTCAAGATAGCCAGTCACCCCTAACCTTCTCTCTAATCTCTTCCCTCCCCCACAAGTACCCCCTGCCATTATCAGAATGTCCTGAATTTTATTCCCCACATTTCTAACCCTGATCCTTTACCCACAACCTCTCCCTTGCCTTCAAAACACAGCTAAATTGCCACTTCTTCCATAAAATCGTTGCTAGCCAGGTGTCTACCCCTTTAAGGTCCTGTGTGTGGCCTTGTAGGAGAATACCTAAGGTAAATGGAATACTATTATCCCCCAAGGTGGGCCAGACCTGTCAAGAATTCTAATCCCCAGAACCTGTCAACATGTTAAATTTTACGGCAAAGTGGCCTTAAGGTTGCTAATCAGCTCATTTTAAGATGAGGAGATTATCCTGGATTATCCAGTGGGGCCAATAAAATCACAAGGGTGGGTGAAAGAGGGAAACAGAAAAGAGAGAGCCAGAGAGATGCAGGTGGTCTCTACAAGTTGGACAAGGCGGGAAATGAGATCCTCCCCCCAGAGTCTCCAGAAGAAATGCAGCCCTACCAACACACTCATTTTAACCCAGTGGCAACCATTTTGGATTCCTGGCCTCCGGAGCTGTCAGATAACACATTCATGTTGTTCTAGGTCATTTATTTTGTGATAACTTGGTACAACAGTAATATTAATAGTAAACTAATACAATATTCAACCGAGGAAGTAGAGAGGGTATTTGTGCTCACAACCCTACATGCCTACAGTCACTCCCAAACCCACCATATTGTACACGTTTGTACTTCTCCTATCCAACTCATTTCATGTGACTTCTGTGTTCTTCAGCCCCTTCCTTCATACTCTTGCTCTGGGCCACAATTTGAATGGAAGTGCACTAAGTGCACTAAGTTCATGGCTTGTCTTTTACCTTCCACGTGGGCATTGCTCCAACCATGCATGTGATGAATGCGATACTCTTAGGAAAGACTGGCCTAGTCTGGCTACTGAGTATCATGGTGACATCACACCATTTGTGAAATTTCAGAACACAGTGATAAAAAGATCTCAAAAGATCTTCAAAGCTTACAGAGAAAGAAAAAGTCGCATCCAAAAACAATCAATAATAAGAATGGCATCAGAATTTGAAATAGCGATACTAGAAGAAAACAGAACAAGTGAGGACAATGGTTTTCAACATAAAATTCTATACCCAATTAAACTATTAATACCAGTCACTTGTGAAAGTAGAATAAGATAGTCTCAGACAATGTATGTCTCATGCTTACTTTTCTCAATATACCAGAGAATGTGCGCCACCAAAATGAGGGAGTTAACCAAGAAAAGAAAAAGTACATGGGATCCAGAAAGTAGGAGATTCAACACAGAAGAAACACAAAGGAAATGTCAAGGATAGACAACTATTCTGGGAACAAATAGTTATGACTGAAACAAGGGAAGGAGGGTTTTAGGAAAGCCCACTTCAAGAAACTTAAAATGTTAGCTGATAGGTTATCTGACAGGTATGTGTAGAAAATTGAATTGAGTGAAACTTTGTAGAACTATGTGAAGATGTGGGAAGATTTAGCCAGAGATTCCAGAAAGTAAAAGAAATGAAAATAAATGAGATAATTATTCATTAGAGGAAAAGCAACTTGTTCAAGCAAAAAATAAAATAGTACACTCATTTCAGGAATGGGCAACATTAGTTATAGTTTTTAAAAGTGCGTGTGGACTTCATTATAGTTATATAGTGCTCTAATTATATTGTAAATGGGGAGGGGGGGGAAAGCAGTAGTAGAGAATTGAAGTTCTCATCTCTCCTTAATAGAAAAGCAATAGATAATGTCTAAAGGTCATTAATCATGGTAGGGCAGTATATCCATATTATTTAGGAACATGAAGGTGAGTATCAGAAGAAAGAAGGATTAAAAGTTAAAAGATATTGCTTCTGGAGAGATGGAGGAGAATTGTTAAACAAGGGATAGCTGGGTATTTTTTAAACGTCTTACAATTTTTTTAATTATGGTCCTGTACTTTTTATAAAAATACCCTTTTAAAAAGGAGGACTTCTTGGTAGGCTCTTTTTTGTCCATCTAGTAATTATTTTAATAATAAATTATGTCAGATGATGAGAGCCTAAGTCACTAATGAGGGGTGAAAAGCATTATTGTCATTTCAGTCATTGATGAAGCACAGAACAGACCCCATATCCTGAACAGTCAGGACCAAGGGTGCTGTTTCTATTTTCTGACGCCCAGTACTGTTTGAACAGCCTCCCTGCAGTTAGGAAATTTTCACCTGAAAACTACTGCCTCCCCCTGAGAGAAGTGAGAACCTTGCTTTCCCAGCGTTCCCAGGGCACAGGCCCGAGAATTCGGTACAGATGGAAGTGTATCTCCATTATAGAAAAGAAAACTTCAAAATACAATCAGTCAATGAACATATCTCTCCTCTCCTCCTCTCCTCCCCTCTTCTCTCCTCTCCTCTTCTGTCTCTCTCCCTCTCTCCCCATCTCTCTTTCTATCTCCCCACCCCCATACAATAGGCAGTAATGCCCCCAATATTTGAAAAAGGTGACTTTATATCATACTAAGCTTTAGTTACAACCAGGAGCCAAACACGTGAATTGAGTGCGAATGGGCACCCTTCCTGGTGAGAACGTCCATTCACTTCAACATTTCTCTCGGTGTCCGTATTTGGAGATGAGAGAGGACTGAGTGCCACCAGAGGCCGGGTTAGTGCTCCTGAGGAGAATTCAGATCAGCAGCTGCTCCACCACCTCCCTCAGCCGCATGCTCATGAGTCATCTTGTCCCCACCTGGGAAAGTGCCAGCGTCCTTGGAACCCACAAGCATCTGGAGGGTCAGCTTAGGGTCTCTGACCTTCCTGGATAATGGGGCCCCCACTCAGGCCGGGATCGCGGGAACGTGCTGATGAGTGAGAGGGCAAAGCTGAGCCGTGTGGTTAAATGCAGAACAGAGGGAAGCGGGAAACTGTGCCAAGGAGACTTGGCCGCGTGGAACCTTCCGAATTGGGCAGAGAGGCCAGAACAGAACCAAGCTTAGAGGCCTCTACCCAAACCCTGACTGGCTCAGAAGTCAGTGCCAAGAGGAGCCCCCTGGGCACAGAGGAGGAAAACTTCTACAGAGCACCTGAGATGGCGCTGCTGAACGGGAAGAGGGTCCTTGAGGGGGCTGAGTCCCAGGGGGGATAGAGTCGCTGAAGAGGCAGCTGGCCTCATTGTCATCATGACTGAGTGCCAAAGCCCAGATGGGCCTGATGAAGCAGATGGAGGGCACAAGCCTGGGCAAGGTCCAGGGCAAGACAAGGGCATTGAGCCAACACGGCTGCCCGACGTGCGAGGCCTTCCACGACAAAGGGGCTCAACACTTGACTTTTGGTAAGCCACAACCTTTGCTAAGTGTTCTCAGTGCTGATTTTGTGTTTCGGAAGTGGTTTTAAAAGGAACCTCTTGGAATGGACACAAATAGAAAACACAGCTTCCAGTGTTTGTACCCTGCCATTGGGAGGGTGTATGGGATGGCTCCAGGCCTCCCAGACAGGAAACTAAATAAAAAACTCACTGAAGCAGAAGTCTACCAGAGGAGGGAGGTCCTCTGATCTGGTCCTTACAGGGATCCGAAGCTTCACTACTATAATCATTTGAGATTCACTCAGCTTGGTTATCCATAGAGACTACCTAAAGAGATATTTTTATAAGATTTATGTTGGGAAGCCGGGATGGCTCAGCAGGTTAAGCACACGCTTTGCAGCCCCGAGGACCGAGGATCGAATCCTGGCTCTGGCCCATATGGACCCACATGCTGAACTGGGGTGTGCCCCCAGCTCAGTTCTTGCCGGGGCCTATGCGGGAGGCTCCCGGCCCAGTTCCTGCCCTGCGCAGCCCTGTGCCCACCTGTGGAGTGAAACTATATGGAAAACTAATGTCAACTATGGAGACTGCTCTGGGCCCTCCCACTTCTCTCTGTCTCTCTCTCTCTGTCTGTCTCTCTCTCTCTGTCAAAACATAATAATAAAATAAAATCTTAAAAAAGAAAAAGATTTATTTTATTGTTTGAGAGAAGGTTTGTGGGGGCAGCCCAAAGCAGTCTCCATGGTTGTACATTAGTTGCGACATGGTTTCATTCTGCACACGTGGATGTGGGGCCCTGTGAAGTGGTGACTGAACCGGGGGCCTCCCACACGGGAGGCAAGAACCTTTGCCTTGGAGCCATCCTGGTGATTACCAGTTGCGCCACAGTTCAGCATATGGGTTTGCAATGGACTGGGGTTGGGATTTGAACCCCAGACCTCACGGTTGCAAGGCAAGCGCTCAAGCTGCTGAGCTATCCTGGCACCCTCTCAAGAGATTTTTTTAACTTGAAATTTTGTGAAGATGACAATTTCTTGAGAATGTCAAGTTCCCTCTCCACAGTGAGGTCTCTATCTGGGTTAGTCTGCTGGTCAATACACACCAAACAGCAGAGGATATGTGAGGGGTGCTCACCCTGAGTTCCCATTTGTCCCACACTGTGAAGCAGGGAGTGACAACCAACTAGCAGGCTCACGGGCACCCATCTCTGCCCTGAGTCCTTTTGTTTATATTTCAGATTGCTCTTGGCTGATGCTCCTACATACTTATCTTCTGTCTTTGCAGCCACTCAATACACAAATTTTAAGTACAAAAGACTTTTGCCATCTATAAGCCTTTTGGATTTGACATTTACAGTTTGACCATTTTTTTTAAGGATTTATGTTATTGTTTTGACAGAGTGAGAGACAGAGAGAGACAAAGAGAAAGGGGAGGGCTCAGAGCAGTCTCCATAGTTACACATCATCAGTTTTCAACACAGTTGCATTCCACAGGTGGGAGGGGGCCGCACAGGGCAGGAACAGGGTTGGGGGCCTCCCACATGTGAAGCTTGCCCCAGTGAGAACCGAACTTGGGGGCACACCCCAGTTCAGCATATGGGTCCGCCCGGGCCAAGGCCAGGATTTGATCCTCGGGCCCCGGGGCTATAAGACAAGTGCTTAACCCACTGAGCCATCACGGCATCCCACAGTTTGACCATTTTAAAATGGCACTAATGGTCCATGGTATGTACTGTTTTGCAGTATTTTTATGGCACAAATTTAAATCTTATATTCTGCAAGATCCATGGCCTGAACCAAGTCGTCCACTTACTGAATAACCCTAGCCGACACAGTGAATTGGCAACGCAACATGATTCAGTCACTCTCTCCTTTGTTGTCATACACACCCTAACTTTTATCAGCTGACAAAAGTTTTGTTTTCATGTGAAAAGTAGCACCCAAAAGCAAGTCAGCTGCTGGTGCTGATGATGAAAATGAAGAAAAAGTGACGATGTCTGAGAACGTCATAGTTCTTAGCAGAGAATCCAAATGCTAGATACATTCAGGATAGAATGTCAAGTTTGGCGGCATCTATAATCTGAAGGATTCCATCATGCCTGCCATCAAAACAATAAAGGCAATTTATAAAAGTGCTCCAGGATTCCTCAAAAAATTACGAATGGAATTACCATATGACCCAGCCATCCCTCTACTGGGCATCTACCCAAAAAACCTGAAAACCTTGATCTTTAAAGATGTTTGTACCCGCATGTTCACCGCAGCACTGTTCACAGTGGCCAGAACATGGAAACAACCAAAATGCCCTTCGATAGACGACTGGATAAAGAAGATGTGGT
>PVKE010004408.1:0-64971 GCA_004027555.1 Craseonycteris thonglongyai
CTACCGGTAAATACAGAACAAAAGCTGGGTGCTCTGAGTAAATTCTAGCCATCTGTGAGAACTGCTTGTAGAAATGTGGAAGTTACCATTGTTATTGTGACTGAAACTAGCTTTAGGCCACTCAGCGTGGTAATGGAAGGAGTTGGTTTCAGAATTAGAGATGTGCAATTATACCGTATTCCAATTATGGAAATCAGAGCTGAGACATTAAACGCCACTCAAAGAGACGATACTCTAGTTCAATAGAACTAAGTAATACTTAGCTTTTAAACTCGGTTTTATCAGATTGAAGGAAGTACTATTGGAGAATTGAGAGATTAAATGTCAAGACTAAGGCGATATCTACATATAGTAATCACATCAACCAAAGTGGAGTGAACCCATGATACTTTGTTGCATTTATGATAAAACTGTACAAGGATCAACGAATGTTAACTGTGGGGTGATCTATCTCAAGGTGTTAGAAATAACCTGATCGACTCTGCAGCAACACAGTGACTTTGGGTGACTTTAAATTGAGAGTCTCTGGTCTTTCTTTAACATTTCATAAAGAAACACAATTTAGTTAAAATAGCAAAATCATCTCTGAAAAAATTTAAAAATAATTTAAAATGTAGGATTTCTGCAAACCACAGATGTTTTCTAGAAATTGCTGCTACTTAAGCATATTCATTATGGTTCCTGTTTTTGTTTTAATGACTGGCATTTTCCCATGTTATGTATTTTTTTTTCAAGTATATAGTTTTACCATGTTTGCCAAATTGCCTAATAAACAAGATGTTGGTTTTGGCTACATATTGTCTGTATTTTTATATAGCATGATCTGCATAGAGTTCAGTTCTCATGCATAGTATTACAGGAGGAGCAAATGTCCAACAACTAATAATAACATGGGTGATTATAGTTGTAAATTGACCATTTAAATAAACACGAATGATCCCTCCTCTGATGTCCTTTTTATAAATGTAGAATTTAAATTAGTCTTGCTGCCTCTGATACCATGCCTTAATTTCTTCTGTAGTACTCATCATTCTGCTTTCCATTTTCTTACTTCCCTATACATATGCAAAGGAAATTAATAAAAGCTCACATTTGTTGAATGTCCTTTATATTCAAGAAACTGTGCCATTTTCTTTACAGACCATATTTTATCCCCAATAATCCTAAAGGTAACCACTATTATTATTATCTGTACATAAGACATGAGAACACTGGGACCAATTGAAAGTAAGCAAACTATTTATCCGTGTACAGATAAGGTGTTTAGATACCTTTCCCCTTCCCATTTTGTACAGAGTAGATTTCCTTGCATTTTTGACACTGGACTTGGCCATATAACTTGCTGGGTCCATGAATGTTCACAGACGTGATGTGAACAGAGTCTTAAATGAGCTTGGTGGGTTTAGGTTGCCTCTTGCTTCCTGGTCATCTGCCATGAGAAAACATGCTCCAGAGGGGTGCTGCCGATTCACCTGAGCCATGTAATGAAATACATAGGGCACAACTGCGGTCCGAGGGACCATTAATTCCGGGAATATCAAAACACAAGGAGTAAGCCTGAGTTAAACCTGGAGTCTGCAGCCCAAAACCCAGCTAAGCCACTGATTTGCAGATCTGTGAGCAACAGATCGTTATTGCTGTTTCTGTTTAATGCCACTAAGTTGGAGGTACTTCGTAGCTATATACTGAATATTTGGGTCTCCCCTCCAAAATTTGTATGTTGAAATCTAATCCCCAGTGAGATGGTATTTGGGAAGGGGAGAGGTTGGGAGATAATTAGGTCATCATGGTGAAGCGCTCATAAATGGAATTAGCACCCTTATAGAATAGACATGTGAGGATGACCTCTGACATTTCCTCTCCCTCTGCCATGTGAGAATACAGTAAGAAGGAGTCCATCTACAAACCAGAACACGAGGGCACCTTGAACTTGGACCCTGCAGCCTCCGAGATCAGAGAGTTTTGTTATAGCGGCCCAAGCTGCCTAAGATACTTGCTTTGCAGCATTGCTCAGATAAGATAGACTGTAAGTCGTAGAGCTGGGATTCAAATCCATGTCTATCCGGCATCAATACAGGAACACTCACGTCTTATAAGAAATTGGACATAAGACTATGGCTCCTAAGTATGAGGATTATAGGCTAAATAATTTTAAAAGGCAAAGGGGAGGGAAGCCAAGGTGACGAATCAGGAAGCCAGGGGCCTTAGCAGTGCCTAGGGGAGGAGATAGCCTACATGACTGAAATCCTTTTCCTCCCGCTCATTCCCATACCCATACCTCCTCTTGCACCCTCCTGCCCAAATTCCCGTCTCTGGATGCCTCTGAGACAATGGAACCAATATATGTGCTGCTCCAAAGAAAGCAAACTGCTCTAGAGAAATTCTGAAATGCCTGTTTTATAGACATGTTTCTCATCTTAAATTTTAATGGATTAGAGAACACTTCTGCTCATATTTCCACTATTTTGAAGGATCCAGAAAACCATTTATGAGTCAGTATTTAACAGATTCTCAAAAACATGTGGCTTCTTTTTTATTGCAGTATCACTTTCTGATGCAATGGAGAACCAGAAATTCACAATAGCGGTTTTTGTGAAAAAGCATCCTCGACATTTTTTATTAGCACTTGTCTCTTGGCAAAACTCCAAGCCAAGCAATTATACTATAGTTGTTCATACTCTTCCCATGACTTCAAACGTCGTTCTTCTTGCTTTCTTCCTTGAAACAATGTGATGTTAGTCTGAACATCTAGTTTAATTCCAGAAGCCAGTGAGCTATGGTTTCTCTTTTCTTAATTTCAGAGTTTTAATTAACTAATCATTGTAAAGCAATTGTATATATTTTTAAAGTGGTATTTATAACATTGTTATCCACAGGTTTTTTTAATGATATTTGTATAAAGTCATTATGAGATAAATTAGAAAATCTCTTAGATCTTTTCCACTCCCATTACCTACATTATTTTAGGTAGGTTTTTGGCCAGAATCGAGGCCCCTCTAAGCAATACTTTCTGCTGAATCCATATTTCAGGTTCACTTGATAAAAGGCAGGACCACTTAGAACAAGTATGTGAGCCTAGATTTATTCTACACTGAGATTCTAAATTTATCAATAGTGCCCTTGTACCTGAGACTTATTATATTGCTTTAAATCATGCCCTCCCACAAGTTGCAAGTGTTTCTGTAATTCATTGTACTAATTAGGGTTCTCCAGAGAAACGTCACCAATAGAATGCATGTATGCATGAATGTGGTCTAGGAATCAGTATTTTCAACAAGCCCTTTCCTGTCATGGTCTTCAGGCCTCCACTCCCCTCGATTTCTATTAGGATGAATCCTAATGCTATATTCCTTGGTTTATACCTTTAGTAGAGCTCTAAACTTGCCTTTCCAATCTATTGTTAACCTCTCCTCTCATTTCTAAGCTGACCCCTCACACTTCCATAGTTTCAGAAACAACCCAGCAGTTTCCCTACAAATCTGATGCTACTCCTGTCTGCCTTCACTTTAGTAGGTACCATTTTTTTCCAGTTAGGTGGGCTGCAGAGCCTCAAAGGCGTTTATGGATGCAGGTGAATGTTCATGCCCACCCTCTCATTTACACTCCCAGATGAGTCTGTTGCTGCCTTTTCCTGATCTCATCAGCAGCCTAACTCGGGAACTCTCCAAATGACCCAACATGATGCTTCCAGGTAATTTTTCTTAGGAACAATTGTGTTTCTAAAAACTCTTTTCTTTTCAATAAATTCAACTCAAGTGCTTTAGTTTGCAATCAACATGCTCTTTGGAGGCTCTGAAGTTCCTCTCCAACCATTTCACCTATACAGATCTGCCTCCCCATTGTCCTCAATGCAAGACATTAGTCCTTTGTCAATCAAAGGTGCAGCAAATTTTTTCCTTTTGTTGTTTTGCTTTGTTGCCTATGCATTTTAAACTCTGTGTGTGTGTGTGTGTGTGTGTGTGTGTGTGTTCAAATGTTTAAAACTTTTCCTTGATCAAATTTGTCACCGTTTACATTTTTCTCCCTCTTATTTTTTTAATTTTTATTTTTTGCTTCAAGACGTTTCTTTGTTTTGTTTTGGCTCAAGGTTTTTGTGAGTCACTCTAATGCACCCTCTATCTGAGTTTATATTATGCCTATACCTATCCTCTCAAATCTTAGGCTGTAAATTCCATAATGGTAATGATGGTATCATCTTTATCGATGTAATCAACATATTGATGAACACTTACTTTGAGCTATTATTGTTTTTAGCACAAGTATTATTAACTCATTTAATTCCCGTTTCAACCCGATGAGTTAGATGTTACTATTAAACTCCCTTATACAGCTGTGGAAACTACGCCCAAGGACACACAACTAGCAATCCTGGTGGACTGGGGATTAGAATTAAGGCCATTTGACTCCAGAAACTTTGCTTGAAACCACTATCCCATGCTGATCTTCCATGTGCAGAAAACGAATGGGCACTCAAAAAGTACTTGTTGAATGAAAGTTAATATATACACGTAGGCAAGCTGGTCTGGTCTTTCTGAGTTGTACACAGTTTCTTAGAAGACCTCATGAGAGCTTAAGAGATCACCAGAAATGGCTAAGCCACCATAATGTGAAATGCCAAAGAACCCAAAGCTGAGACCAAGTTGTGAATGGGGCTTTTACAGCACACAGGTCTCCATGCACCTGGTTGGCTAAACAAAAAACCTCGGATGATGAATGAAAGGGAGCCCCCAAAATGGTGGAACCCAAAGCAATGGGCAGTTTTCCACATCATTATAGCAGTATTTTGTCACAATTTCTTTGGCAACTGACAGCAGGCATTTAAATCAGCTATTTCCTCCTCAGAATTCCTCTCCAAAGAATAATAATGGCCTCTGCAACTTCGAAGGAAATGTAGCCCCTACTCAGATACGATCTTATCTGGGAAATTGCCATGGTATTCATCACAGCTGTCACTGTGCTGAGCCCATTAGAGATGTGCTGAATGTCAACGCACAGGGTTGCAGACTCAGAGGGCTCCCACTCTACATTCTTCCTGGGTTTAAGTCGAAAAACAAAAACTACTCAACTTTTGGGGGGCTGTGTCTCCTCAGACCTGAGTTAGCAAAAGAGAGCAATTCTTGCAGCCCTAATAAAGTGGCCTTGTGGCTCTGGTCGTAGATTTATAGACCTTTGCAGTGACACCCTCTGGAAGGGCAGGACATAACAAAAAGTTTATCCAGAAAGCCCAAATTTCTGTTTCTTTAACTGGAGAGCATGAGAGGAGCCCAGACCTAAAAAGTAGGAGCTTGTCATTGTAACCTTGGACCAGAGTTCTTTTCGGTTTGGTTCCATTTCAATGGTAAGCTGTTAAACAGCCTCAATTCTTGTCATTCAGAGAATGTTAGCACTGGAAGTCTAACTTCAGGATTATACCTAATTTAAGAGACTGGGGCCCAGAAATGAAAAGTGACTGACCAGGGCCCCTCAGGTAGTGGGCAGCAGGACTCCCAGTTCCTGGATTAGGGCCAGTGGGTCTTTTTTAAAAATTTAGTTCTGTAAGAGAATGCTCCTACAAATCTAAGATAAGTTCTCTGTATTTAAAAAAAAAGTACCGAAGTCATATTTTCTTTTATTTTAAAACATGTTTTATGTGTTTTTAATCCATTATCATTTTTACAAAGAAACAGACATAAAAATAGCCCTAGAAAACTCATTGATTGCACCATGGGAGTTGCTTATTCCCAAAAAGTCATTTTCCCCCTGACCCCAAACAAGATTAGGCATCTTTGCCGTCCCTACACAGCACATCACACGAGGTTTTCTAAGCTAGAGATTCTGAGAGTGGGTAGAACTTAACATTATATAGATAGCAAGCTGCTTTGGGGGGTCACCGCGGATGTGGTCCCCCACCTCTGCTCCATCTCAAGCCACCAGAAGACACGGTCCAGGTTCCTGAGGATTGTGGCTATTACCTGCAAGCTCCAGGATTTTCCTTTTGTTTTTATTTTGTTTGGGACACAGGAGTTGGCAAAGGTTGAGAGGAGAGACCCGAGGTTACTCAAAAATGCCATCGCAACTATTATGTAATCTCATCAAATCTTTTACGTCTTCCTGTTTGCTCGCCTAACATTACCCCACTCTCTCTTCTACGCTCTCATTTTTAGAAAAGAAGCTGTGTCTCCATTCCCACCCCAGTGCCCGACCCGGAACGAGCACCCAACAGATGTTCGTGGGCGGCGTGAATGGTTGAACTTGACTCCTTTTCATCACCTCTTATTTTCCATCCTTTCTTTTTTCTCCTCTTGCTGATGGTTCACTCTTCAACTTTTTGAAAACCAGTTGTAAAATAAACAGTAGCAAAAGCAATGACTGAAGTGGGGACAAAATACTTATTTTCTTTTTTATTTGAAGTCTGACATTACATTATCAAATTATGTTTGTTTCCTAAAACATTCTCTTTGGTATAACTCACTTATTAACCATTTTTCTCTGTGTAGGTCCATAAAATAATTTTCTCTCTGATGGTAAGTGAACCAGAGCAAAGGTACTATTGTCTGTAAAACTCTTCTCGATTGCCTAGTAAAATGTTCTAATTACAAACGCCTCTGAAGAATTGTTGATAAATGACAATATGACACATAAATGCAGGGTAAAGGAAGTCATATTAGAATTATTAGCATGGAAAAATGGTATATACCACATTAAACTTTCATATTAAATTTACCTATCTCACATATTTTTTATTCTTTCTTTATAAAACAAACAAACATATTATGAGTTTGTAACTATGGTTGTGCCATCAATTTTTTCCTTATTTATCATTATTGACAATATATCATAATTAAGTACATATTGTGTACTTATTAATATTCATGTATAACAAAAAATGTTTCTGTATTAATTAAAAAACTACCTATCATCAAGAAATTTGTATTAAAAGGGAACATGGCAGTATTCTGACACCAGTGAAATCTCATCATGTGCATGGACGTATACGTTCGTATATGAACACAAGCTAATTTAAAGTTTTCTTTAATTTTAAGATTAATATGATTAAATTAGTTGTAATCAGGTGCCTAACAGTCACTTTCTACCATTCAAACTAAACTAAAATTTGCTTCCTTTTATTTGAAAAGTTTGCAGAACTGATTAAATAGATGACAATATAATTTCCATTACAAGTGCTTTTTCTGCCACCTAGTGGAAAAATAAAATCCATGAGGACTTACAATTTACATTTTTAATTCTTTTGTCTTAAAATATTTAGCGAAGGCTTATTTGGTACCCCCCAAAAGAAAACAAAGTCATGTATTCTCTTCCTGTTTTTTAATGGTTTTGATATATCTGTGGGTAATTACCTGAGTATTCTTTTGACAAAGGGACTAGAAGCAGAAACATGCTTTGGGTTTTCTAGAAAAATCACAGAAGCCATGCACTCCAAAGAAGACACTAGCACCCATTGTTTTACATAATTGGATTGCCATTTATTGTCAAAGTGACGAAAGATGCATCAAGCCCCTGCGTCCCTTTCTATTTCTGTTATTCCTCTAATCCTGGAAACTGGAGGAGGGAAGGTTTAGAACACAGAGTTGGCTTGTTGGGCACTGTTTAGATTGGTGGCTTTCAGACTTTTTAAACTGCACACTAAGGTACGTGGTTGACATAGCCAGGCAGTGTGTGTACATGAAACAGAACACAAAGTTCCACAAAGTCATAACGTCTATATGAGCGATTTCTATATTTTCCATTCTGTTCCACTTTTTTCTACTTCACTTTTTTGGTATTATTTTATAACATTTTATATTGAGTTCATGCTCCACTAATGGTCCTGAAATTTGAAAAACACTGGTGCGAAGTCCTAAGTGTTTATCTCTGCTGCTTTAAAATATATATGATGCTAAAATTATGACAAAATAAAAAGTTTTAAAACTATGTGAAGAATTGGTTCATTAAGACAAAGACCTTTTATGTCTTCTCAGTTGAGGATATTTTATCTGATGAATGTTCACTATGATTATTGGCATCATCCTCTCTATCTCCTAGAATAGAAGGCTCATCTTCATAACTACCTCTCATGGAATCAGTCATCAAGTTCTATGGATGCGAACTAACCTCACAATGAGTCTTGTATCTTTGTTCTCTTTATCTTCGTCTGGTTTGGACCCTTGCATTTCTCCCCTGAATGATCACAGGAGCTTCCACGCGCTGCCCATGACTCCGTCTCTCACCTCTCTGAACCACCCTCCTCATAGCTGCCTAGATTTGCCTTTGCCTCCTCACAGGTCTGATGACATCATTCACTGCAACCTCTGCCTAAAGAATGGTGCCCAAGCACCTCAGGGTGACATTTAAGACCCTCCCTGCTTTCTTGCCCCAGCAGATGCTTAATAAATATTTGTGGAAGGCAGTGAACAGAACTTCCTTTCTGACCTTCAGTACTCTACATGTCCTACATTCTAAACGATGTTGTACTAACCATTCTCTGAACTCTCCTTTTATTAATTAATGAGTTTATTTTTAAAGAATGTGCATTTGCTCAAGCTTTTCGCTGGGCTGCCACGCTATCTTTCGCCTGTAGAAATCCTTTTCACCCTTTACACACCAGCTCCAACGCAAGAAGCTCCCTCGGCGCCCCACACAATGAACTCCCACAGCTTGGTCACAGTAACTCCAGTTCTATCCAATGTTTATCCTCTTCTGCCCAATTTTAGATTATGTTTCCCTGTGTCTGTCTCCCCTGAGGGAACATCTTGAGGGCAAGGAATACGTCTTCTAGTTCTTAGTGCTATCCAAAGTGTTGGGGACACATTTGCTTACTTACACACACTAGGGGTGCGCATGTGTGTGTGCATATGTATGTGATGTGTATGTATATGTCATGTATGTGCATGTGTATGCATATGATGTATATGTGTGTGTGTATGCATATGTAATACGTAGAACTGGAAGCTGCTGGCAATCATTTTTAGTATAGGCCAGCCAAGGCTTAGATGGGCTGTTTTGGAATATATACATAAGTTTTAGAACAGGAATTGGGCCAAACTTTCTAGTTTGAATTACCAGTTCACCCATCAACTGTTTTTCAGTATCTGCTGAGCACTATATGTTGCTGAAAATGCCAAGAAATGGAAAAGCCAGGTGTTCCCTCATACAATGAAGGCCCAGCTGGCTGGCCCTTCTCCATGGTCCAATAGTGACCTGTACTTTTTTCTGTCACAGGCCTCCCTCCTTGTACTGCATGTGTGTTCCCATGAGCTCCTTGAAAATAGGGCATCTCTCTTATTCATGCGTATACTCAGCAACTAACACACCACCTACACATAGCAGATGCTCAATAAATATTTGTTGAATCAGAGAGTGGGCGACACAAAGAATTATAATGGGTAAAAAGGCAACATTAGGTATTATGTTCGTCTTCAAGGAGCTAATAATTACCTAAATATTTTTACCATAATGTCCTACACTTAATATTCAGTCCATTTTAATGAAATATAATTAATCAAATGAGAGTCAATTTCTATGTGCAGGGAAAATAAACATTTATCAAGAAATACTTGTCCTTCTTCAGGAGAGCCTGCCTTATCAAGTCTGAGGTAATAAAACTCTTCACAAGCACATTACTCCATTTTTTTGAGTTATAAAGACCATCCTCACCCCCGCACCTCCAGGCCCCTCTGCCAGCCCATCCCACAGGGGCAGGAAGGCAGGACCAGGCTTGGGGGACAGGAAAGGAGGGAGCAACCTGGAAAGAGGGAGGCTCACGCCTTACTCCCTCAGCAGAGAGCTTCCGGGTGGGAGTCGCTCCCTCACAGGAGAGCTGATCTATCCCTCTGTCCCCAGGGGATCTCTCCCCACTTGTATAGAATAAAAAGAAAGAAAACTCAAAAAAAAAAAAAAAAAAAAGACCATCCTTACTTTGGAGAGTGGGGCTTGATAATTTATCCACTACATTAAGCCTGTTTGATGTGTTAGAATAGTATATGAAAAGGCATCTCTCTGGTTTTCCTGGAAGAGCTATGGTAATAATCTGTTCCTACTTCCTTTTCAGTGCAGTACAAACCAGCTTCCACTTTTTAAATCTAGACTCTATCTACTGGGCTAGACTGTAAAAAATGACACATGCTGTTAAGACAGCTGAGTGATGGGGGCTAACCAGGAGGAGAAATTAATTACGTACACTTGAAATGAGAAGATAAGGACATGGGTGTGCAAACCAAGCCAAAGCGAGCAACACTTCATTTTTAGCTTTTACTACTAGTGGATCACAAGATGGGCTTTAGCCACATGGGGAATTGGTCTTACATTGGATGGTTGAAGGAAATGTTGGATCCAGCAAAGAAGGGAAAGGACCTTAAAACTCTCCAGCTGCCAGTCTCATCCCTCCCCCGTGCCTGGTGCTGCCTAGCTCACTGCATTTCTCCCAGTTAAATCAGACTTGCAGGACATGGCTTTCTCCCAGGGAGGGGAGATGCATTATTAGCAACATCTTAGTGCCGAGTCCTTTGTTCTGACCTGAGTTTGTGGAACAAGAAAACTTGGCACAATATGTTGAAAGTCAGAGAAAAAAGTGGAGAAATCCCAGGTGAGGAGGCGTCTTTCCTCTTCCACAGGCCCTTTTCCCAAGGGGCTCCCTTATTAACCAGATTTACTGCTAAATCCCAACATAGATTCTAAAACCTTTCTGAACTGATGAAAATGACAGTGCAGGAATCATAATAATCCATTGCAACAACTCTCTCCCTAAGTCATGCTAGTGGCTGCTGCCTTGTAAGGTCAGGTCAACACCAGTTTTTCCTGAGATTACCGGGCCCCCAAACTCCTTGTGCAGTTGCATTTCAACATTGACAGCTCAGTACAGAGTGGCATTTTGGTGAAATCTAATCACTTTGTCTTCGTTCCACACAAAATGCTTTTCTGTCTGTCCTTCTCTCTAAACTTGGCTCTGATGATCATTCCTTTCCGTTTCTATTAGGTAGACAGGTGAAAGCAGGGATGGTATTTATCAGGAGGCCAAGATGAAACCCTACCAAACTAGCCTTGGCAGCCTCTTCCTCCCCTACAATTTTCTATCAATAGACTTCCGAAGAAGCTTTCCTTTAGCCACCTGTTCGGTCCTATTTCACACGACGGTTCTGTGTTCAGCAGGAACAAAGGTCACTCATATTCCCGTTGAGTTTATCAGAAGCAACTGAGAACAGAGTTCTTTTGTGTTTAAAAATAGAGACTTAAAATTATTCATAATTCTTAACTTCTCCCAACACATTCTCAGCTTCGTGGGCTCCTTTCATTGATTATCTATGCGAGTCTTTATACTAAAATTTAGCTATATATCAATCTTTTGGTTTTATTGGTAAGATGTCTCGATCTTTCTCCCTTTACAGACATAGTACTACATGTTTATATTTATATACATTTTGCCTATGGTTCCAGAGAGTAAAAATACAAGTTTATAAAAACATGAGGTCTGATTCCATTGATGAGAAAAAAGTGTCTTTCAAATTTGTCTATTCAGAATCCTTGGGCCACTTCCGAAATTAAGTTGCTACATAACTCCAATTCATATAAAATATAAAGATTAATATTTATAAGCTCCTACTAGTCTCTATGCTCCAACCCATCCTGCAGTTAACTGCTTGCAAAGCAATTCCTGTAACAGACCTTGGTGTCTCTGCCTTTCTCTGATACCTATGCAATAAAGGTCAAACTTGTTCAGGAATACAATCTGACCTCACCCTGTTTTGCAGCCCTCTCTAGCTCTCCCCTAAATATATAATCTACTTTTGTGGATTTCCCCTCTGCTTTTGTACAAGGCATTAGGTTCTCTTATTTCTAGTTTTCTCTCTTTGTAGAAGTGTTGGAAGTTTCATTAAACTTAGAATTCCACATAAAATTTTATGTAATAATCTGACTTATGAAAGAATCATAGGTGAGACATCCTCATGAGGGAAATGGTGTGGACCTGATCTCAAGGTGGAGATGCTGATGGAAGGACACAGGATTTTCTGGAGAATCTATAACCAACCAAAATTGTTGGGATTTTTTGATACCTTTACTCAGCTTGCTCAGGAACAGAATACCAGCTAATTAGTTTACTATCAAAAATGTGCAAACATTTTACTTTTTCTATACTGCTTTCTTCTCCCCCCCCCCCCGCTTATAAATCCTATTCTCATCTTTGTCTTTTAACTCAAAAGATCTTTCTCATGAGTAATTTATGTAAAAATTAATACCTGTTTAAAAATAGGCATAAAAGCTATTCTCTATTAATATTTTAAAGTTTTAATAACTTGTAAAATGTTTAGAAAGCAAATCCATTGTCTATTTTTTTGTTAAAAAATTTCAGCTGTTCACTTAATGGAGTTTGTGTAAAAATTCTCTTGCTATTGGTGAACATCGAAGCATTTATATTAATCCATTATCTTCTGTGATCCCAATCCAATGGCTGCCATCTTGACTCTCAGTGATATTGTCCATTTGAGACTCTTAGCAAGTATATCAGTCAACCAATTTCTATTTATATAGCCTCAATATTAGTGAGACACACATTTCTGCCAAATAAAGTACAGACCTGCCCCAAGATTTTTATTAATTTAAATGTTAACATTCGTGTTAGTCTTCAGAACTACGGAGCCATATACCTCAAAAACAAAAACTCGATTCTTTCAGAACTATCACCAGCCATTATAATTTTTTGATTTCAGGTTTCCTCTGTGGCTGGCTGGTCTCTGGTTTATTTTCAGCTGAGTTCCTGAGTAAGGCTAAACCCAGGGCACTTCTTCAAAGTGGTTAAGGCAGGCTATTAAGGTTTCTTAAAAAAAAACCAAAAAACCTAATTATTCTTCTCAGTTTGTTTAGCTCTTGCTTACTATTCCCTGTAGACTACAATGGTTTGTCTACAACACGCACTTTATAAGTATTTGATCCTGTATTAGTTCGCTTGAGTTGCCATAATGAAGTACTACAGACTGGATGGTTTAATGTCACTACACTATACAACTTAAATATAGTTAAAATGATAAATTTTAGGTTGTGTAAATGAGGACTATCCAGAAAAATTCCAGCCATAAATGCCTCCATTTTTCGTATTACATGGCTGGATACTTTCCAGACAGCATTCATATTTTACTGCAATAAAAAATGTGGCTAGTGTGAGAAAATTATTTTTTTCAATTAAGTATAAGTTTAAAAACTAATACCTGATTCACTTATTGAAAAATTTGAAGTATGTCTGAAATATGTAAGTAAATTTCATAATATCTCACTAAGAAGCTCTTTTGCAGTCCAGAACAATATAATTTCACACATATAGTATTTGATATGTCAGCTTTGTTTTCAAGCCTGGGGCAATGTTAATATAGCTCTCTCCTTTCACTACCAGGGGAAAAGCCTTCCATTTTACACCTCAGGCCTAATTTGATGATATAAATTATACCTTTAAATAGTGTTTAATCATTCATTACTAATAAGCATCTAAGTATTTATAGAACACATACACAGACACAAGTTGAATTCACAGAAACATATTAAATCAAAAGTACATGCCAATAACCACCAAAATGGTTTTATTTTTCTCGGTGACAACATGCACAACAGTGTGATTGTATCATTACTTTGTTTGGTTCCCTTAAATATTGCTTAATTATGCATTAAAAAATATATGTTTACATTTAAGAAATGTAACAGATTAAAGAAGTTCTCTGTAAATATACCTCCTCCTCAATATATTTTCATGCTTTCATACATAAATAACTTAATCTATAAAGTCATAAATAAAACTATCAACTCTTACGGCCTTATGGAGCTTGACCAGTGTTTTCTTTATGCTTTCATAAATAAAATGCAATATTTGCAGTATTTATCAAATAAATGACTTATCATCACAAGTTCCTATTGTCTCTCACCAGTTCTCCCAATAATAGACCTTCCAATACACTTGGTAAAGATGCATGCATTTAAAAAGTCAAAATGGTCATAAGACTTTATTTTAAAAACAGTCCAGATACAGGGGCATCCAAACTTTTGGCTTCCCTGGGCCACAATGGGAGATTTGTGTTGGACCACACAAAACACATTAATGATAGCTGATGAACATAAAAAAAATAAAAATAAAAATAAAATAAGAGAAAGAATCAAAGAAAAATCTCATGTTTTAAATAAGCTTATGAACTTGTGTTGCGCCACATTCAAAGCCATCCTGGGCCACATGCGGGCCATGGGTTGGACAAGCTTGGTCTAGAAAGTTGCCATTTAAATATTACCAAGCCTTACTAAAACCACTTGTTTGTCTGGAGAACTAACAGTCTAAAATAAAATCCGATTAAATTTGTATTAATCTTGGGAAAAATATTTCTTGAGGTTCTGTTACAGAATCAATATTATCATAAATTTTCTAAAATTTATTTTGAGTTAAACTCTGGTTAGTTAAAACTTTCAGGGTAAAAATAATGACACACAAAAATGATCTTAGAAAAACATTATAGAACATCTGATTATTTAGTTTTTGTTTAATAACTGAAAATCTTTACTCCTTCAGAAAATAGTAATATATTGGTTAAATGAGATCTTCTGTTTAGTGATAACCACTCAAGATATATTCAGTAGGCACTCAAAAAAGTTGTTTTTATATAGTAAAAAAAAAAAAATGGCATGTTGATGTTTCATTATGCCTTATTTTTTAGGCCATCATCTTCAAACTATAAAACCTAGAGAAACCATTCTCAATTGTTTCATTAAATGTCTCATTTGAATTTATCATTCAAATGATAAATATTCTAAGCCAAGTACTATCATTACTTTTAAAATCTCAGTTTCTAAATGTTTCATTTTTTAATGTGGTTTATACTATTAACTATCAGACAAACTTAATGTTTAAAAAATTAAATATTCTTTGTTAAAGAGCAAATTACAATAAATGTTTTTTTGTGCTCTTATAAAAAACAAGATTCTGATACAATGAACCTAAATCAAAATTCAGAAACAGTGGCTGAAATTCTGTCAACTTTCAGCCCAATACAACATAAATCTAGTTATTTTGCATTAATTCAAAATTAGTTTATAATGGAAATGTCAACAAATCATAACTACTACATGAGTACTGATGGGTTCTACACCGTACGTCAACCAGGCACAGCAGATGTGCACATCTGACAGACTGCTTAGAAAATTAATGCTATCAGAGCTATAAATAAAAGATACATAAATATGAACACTGCAATGCCGAACAATTAGAGCTGTTTAAAAAAGATGTGATATAAACACATCTAATAGTTCTCTCTGTAAGCCACTTTTCATTGATTTATAAAGCTATGGTTTTATAATTCTTTCAATAAAGGAAAATGCTTCTACACTGCCACATGCAGTAATTTCCTTGTACATTCTTGACTACAATGCAATCTTCAAATCCTCTTGAAAAGTTTGACATCTCATCAGGGTCTCTCCAGAAAGTCAGCTTGTCATATTTTCAGCAGCCTAGAACAAGAAAATAAGATTCATTATATTAAAACCATGGAGAAAGAGACACCATGGAAATACATTTGTCAATCCTGCACTGATTAACAAACAACTCCTCTCCTGCATGTACCAAACCACTTTTATCAGGATAATGCGGTGGTTTTCATTCTGCAGGGATTAGAGCTACCTTTCTGGACTGACTGCTAAGCTAACAGTAGAAAATTATTTAATCCTAAATAACACAGTTAATGTAAAAATATACTGCTACTTGAAAAATTAACATACAGAAGACCTTATCCACTGAGTTTTTATTATTAGTATATCTGTCTCAGCACATTTTATTATAATGTGCAAAGGGAATTAAGATGGAAAAAATACCTTCCTGTTATGCATAAGCTGAAGAAAAAAGGGCAAAAGAAAAATGAACACATGGCTAACCCTGCTAAATCTACACCACCAACCATTATACTTCCTCTGATTATTCTAATTAATATTTCTTCTTTGCTAGAGACTCTTCAGGATCTCTTCCCACTTAGTTTTAATAAGGTATACTGGTTTTAGATTATGGGAAAAATGCATTTTAAGAGGCTCAGTGTGTGAGACTTACCTTCTGTTCAAATGGGCAACATTTCCCAATTTTTGTTCAACTTACTGATTTTGTCTTCATATCAAAGACTACAGTCACCTGGATGTGAGTCAAAACTGAAAAAAACTATGCTATCTAGGTATTATAATTATTATAAGTATTAAAAGTATTATAATTCTGAATCTCCCATCCTAATAGCGTGGGTTTTATTTTCCCCTTAAAAATGCTATGCCAAAATACTCTGTCAGTTTCTCTTGCACATTCTTTTCAGCTAGGTTACCGGTATTTGCCTCCGGTTCCTTTACAGCACTCAAAACTGCATTACCATACAAAAGTCTCTACCTGGAAGCAACGTACTATCTATTCACAGTAGAATGGATAAATGTTATAGTCTTTTTGTACAATGAAACATAATTATTACAGTGAAAAGGTGTTACAGCTACACACAACATAAATGAACCTCACAAACATGTTAAATGAAACAACCCAGTAAAAAGATTTTGCTTCAAGATTCCATTTATATCAAGTTCAAAAATTTTAGGAAATTAAACTGCAGTGTCTAGAGATGCATGCTTAGTCAGTAAGAAAGCATACCATAAACACAGGACAGTAGTTCCTGATAGAGGATGCAGGAAGAAGCCAGATTCAGGGAGCATAAAGGGATTTCTAAGGCACTAGCAGTGAGTTGTATGGATATTCTCCTCACAATCAATTTTTGCTCTGTAAACGTTTTACTTACCATTTGGTGTTGCATTTACATGTTTTATATAATTCTGTTTCCTCAAGAAAAAGAAAAAAAGGCTAGAGAGAAGCCACTTTGTCTTCGGAAGTTTTAAGTAGGACTAATTTGAAGTTTCAGTATTTATGGTTAATGCTATATAAACATGGAAATAAAAAATCACCCGAGATTTTAAATCAGTGTGTGTGCAAGCAAGAAAGGCAACACTTTTCCTGGCCTCAATCTCAGCAATTAAAAGGTGCTAAATTTAAATCTGACACGGATGGTCCTCCGGGCCCATGTTGGCAGCACAGCCCAACTGCTCTCAGCAGTTCCCTGGTTTCTGAGTCACTCTGAGTCACTCTTCCCTTCCCTTTGTCTTCTTGTTTTGTTTTGAACTTTTAAAAGAGTTTGAGCCAAGCTGACAGCATACGCTGGGGAGCAAGATCTCAAATGCTGCCCATTCCTCCCTTTTGCTGAAGGATAAGCTCGTGTTCACAGCCAGGGCATTTACCGCTGCCACGAAATCTGGGAAGTCTGATGGCCCTTCTTCCTGTGGCAGACAGATCCCTTTCAGTCCAAAAGGGCAGTGCTTTGTGCCAAGTTAGGTGACTGCCATCTGTAAGTCACACACCCAACCCCATTACCAAAAGGTTCCCCAAGCAAGCTCTCAGCCTTCTCTCCGCATATGCTATCTGTGTAGTGCTGATTCCTTTCTGCTCACCAAATTCTTCCTCAGCTTCTCATTTTTCTTACATCTTATAAGCAGCAAGGAACAATCAGGCTGCACTTCCCACACTTTGGAAATTTCCTCAGCTAAGTATCTAAGTTCATTGCTTACAAGTTTTATTTTCCTTCCAAACAGTACAACACAATTCAGCCAAGTGCTCTGTCACTTTACAAGGACAGCCTTTCCTCCAGTGTCCAACAACCTGTTCCTCACCTCCAAGACTTCACCAGATGCACCTTTAACATCCATATTTCCAGCAAGATTCTGTTCACATATGTGTCCTCCAAGCTGAGTGAATCTTTCTCTATAGCTCTTTTCTTTCTGAGCCCTCACCAGAATCGCCTTTAATGTCTGTAGTTCTACAAATAGTGCCTACAAGACAATCTAGAATTTTTCTATCAAGTGCATTAAAACCTTCCAATTTCTATTCACTGCCCAATTGTAAAGCCATTCCTACATTAGTAGGTATTTCTTAGAGCAGCACTCCACTTCCCAGCAGTAAATCTGTGTATTTCCAAGGCCGCTGTAACAAGTACCACAAATTGAATGGATTAGAACGACAGATATTTATTTTCTCTGTTCTGGAGGCCGAAGTCCAAAACCAAGGTGTCAGCAGGGCCAGCTACTCCCTGAAGGCTCTAGGAGAGGATCCTTCCTTGCTTCTTCCTAGCTTCTTGTGGCTGCCGACAATCCTTGGCTTTCTTTGGCTTACAGATGCCATCACTCCAATCTCTGCGTCAGTCATCACATGGCACTCTCCCCTGTGTCTGTTACTACATGGTATTCTCTGTATCTAAATTTCCTTTGTCTTATAAGGACATCAGTCATTAAATCCATTATGATCTCACATATCTTAATTTGATTACACCTGGAGATACACTATCTCCAAATAAGGTCATATTCACAGGTACCAGACTTGAGCATATCTTATTTGAGGCAGACACAATTTTACCTACAACAAAAGAAAAATTCTAAACACAGTTGGGAGTTTCTGGGAAAGAATAACATGGCCCATGATAGCAGTAATTTTTGTGATCTGAATATATGCTACTAAGCTCTTGGTCTTCAGATTTGCTTTTGAGGGTGACAGAAGCTACTTTAATCATGTTTAGGATCTTTCACGCAACTTATTAATCGTTTTCTCAACAAATGTATCTTTATTTAAAATGAACTAACACCCAAATCTCTACCTTTAGTGCTTCACTGGCCTTGCGAAGTTCCTTAATAACCGATGATAAAGCTTCTGGGTTGATACCTTGTTCACAAAGCCGTACACAAATAGACAGAGTCTCCATATCTAAGCCAGTATTCAAAATCCTTGAAATCTCGAGCAGAACTGAGAAAAGAAAGAGAGAAAACTTAAAAAACAAAACCTCCCATTTAAAAATATGCACATAATACTTTGTTTTTAATTCACATAATACTGCAAATACCAGAGAACCAGCACCGTGTCCTTACATTTGGAAAGAGGCATGTAATAAATACCATCCTGCCCTTACTTAGCTCTAGAATCTTCAAAATAAACTTGAAATCTCTCTATACAACTGTTTTTTACATCTTAGTTTTTATTCTAACACTCATTTAATATCTATAAAATTTATGCATCATAATCAGGATTATTCTGAACATTTATCCATTTTTTAGTGTTCTTTTAAAACATAATTTAGTCAGTTACATAATATTCCATTTTATAGAAATACCACACATTACTTAACCACCCTATTTTAAGTTTGGTGGATCTCATGTTTCCCCTGTGATAAACATCTGTACTAACCTAATTTTATTTTATTAAAATAAAGTCCTAGAAGTGAAACTGCTCAGTCAGTAATATACCTGCTTAAGGCTTTAAAAATATTTAGAAACTTTTACAATTTGACGAGTAATCATGTTTGTTGAATCTAATAAAAATGAAAGCTTGTATTTTTTAACTTCATTTTTATAGTACTTCATTTTATTATAGTTTATAAAAGTATCTGTCTTTCTCATGACAGGCACTAGCATTGAGAAGCACAGGATGTAAATATTTTGGCTGCATTAAATTTTGTTTTATGCTAGCTGTTTCCCAGAGTGTTTAGAATTTTCTAAGTCATTGGTCAACATGTTACCTATTGTTCCCTATATTATTTTCCCTTGGCATTATGCTTACAAAGTTATTTCCCATGCAAAGATTATGTAATTATTCACCAATATTCTCTTTCAACACTTCAAAATTTATTCACCACCCCCACCCCCACAAATATAGTATTTAAATATTTAAGTCCCTGAAGTTTGGGTGGAAAATAGAATCTCTAACTTTTCCTTCCAAAAATAAGTCAGTTGCCTAGTACTTTATTAAAAATCTATCATTACTCAATTCAGATGCCACCTTTATCACATAGTAACTTCCCATATACCTATGTATTTGCTTCATGTGTATCATATGTCAAGGACACAGTTTTTATAATTAACTTTATACTGCATGTAGTCGGTTAAAGATATGTTATTTGTTATTATCATAAGCCCTTTCATTCTCTCCATGAACTTAAAAATACTGATCAATTCCAAAAATAAATTCCATTTGCGTTCTTATTTGAACTGCATGGAGACTACAGTATTTTGGGGCAAATGGACAAGTTAACAACAACAACAACAACAACAACAAATATATATATATATATATATATATATTTTTTAAGATTTATTTTGTTTTTGACAGAGAGAGACAGAGACAGGTAGCAAGAAGGGGGAGGGCCCAGAGCAGTCTTCATAGTTGAACTTCAGTTTTCAACATGGTTTTTGTTCCACACAGGTGGGCAGGGGCCACGCAGGTCGGGAACTCGGCTGGGGGACTCTGGTATGGGAAACACGCCCCCTCAAGCCAGGGGCCGAACCGGGGGGCAAGAACCGAATCGGGGGTCGCCTGCATGAGAAGCACACCGCAGTTCAGCATATGGTCCACACGGGCTGGGGCCAGAATTCAATCTGTTGTCCCCAGGGCTGCAAAGCCAGGGCTCAAACCCACTGAGCCATCCTGGCTTCCCAAGTTAACAATATTAAGTCATTCATTAATTTAAGTCTAAGTCCTCCCAAAAACTTTTATAGTGTTCATGATACTCATCAGATATGCCTTTCTCAATTTCCCATATGTGACACTTATCTCTAGACATTCAAGTTGAGTCTTTTTAAAAATATGTATTTGTCCATGCCTCTACTTAACTTTTGAAAATACACGGGTACAGTTCTAATGTCTTTGTCAGCTATTCCTAACTTCTGTGGCAATTTACTGTGTTTCAACTGACTGATTTTTTTTCTTCTTATCACAGTTCGTAGTTCCCTAACAATGCTTTGCCTACCTAATTTTTTATTGGATGCCAGACATTGTGAATATTATCTTGTTGGGTGCTAGGTATTTGTCTATTTATATACATATTCTTAAACTTTGTAATTTGAAGCAGTTATCTGGAAACAGGTTGATGCTTTTGGGTCTTTTAAGACTTAACAGCCAGGACCAGAACCCTACCTTAAGTTTAGGGCTAATTATTCCCCATCACTGAGGTTAAGACCCTCCACAGTATTCTTGTGAATTAGGAAACTTTCCATTCTGGTTGGTAGAGAGGCACTATTCTAAGTTCTGTGTGATCATGGTGTATTGTTCTCTTTAATACTTTTGGATGGTTCTTTACCCAGCTTTTGGATACTTCCCTCACACACATGCTTAATACCTGACGGAGACTCTTCTGCAGATCTCCAGAATTCTAAACGAGCTTTCCCTGTCAGGTACTCTGTCCTGCATGCTCTACCTGCTGTGGTCTCCCTGGACTCTAAGCTTCTTCGGCTCAGTTTAGGGTGTCCACTGGGTTCTGTACGGACTCCTCCCTCCCCCCACCCACCGTAATTCATTTCTTTACTGTCTCTCAGGGATCACTCTCCTTTGCTGCCTGATGGTCAGTGTCTTGAAAACCACTGTTCTGCAGTTTTGTTCTGTTTTTCCTCCCCCTGGGTTTTGTTGGTTGTTTCAAGTAGGAGAGTTACCAGATCCCTGTTATTCTATCTTGGCTGGAAGCTGACATTCCTCCCCATTTGTATTTCTTCTGTGTTAATACCCCAACATACTAATACTTTGCTCTTCAGTTGAATTCAGGCTGATATTCATGCTCTTGGCTGAATTTATTTCAACACCTCTATTTTAAAATGTCTAATTTCCCAACTTAGTCGCTTTTTCTTGTTTTATAACTAAACGTTTATTTATAACCATTTCTTATTTTGTTTCTGCTCTTATCTGTTTGAGGCTCTATTCTTTTCTTGTCATTTTTGAGGTTTCTGTTTCTTCAAGTATAAGCAAACAGCAAATGCAGAGTAGTTTAAGAGTGTGTTCTCCAGAGCCAGACTACCTGTGTTAAAATTCCACTTCCATTACTTAGTAATCAAGGTAACCTCTCTGTGCCTTTATTTCGTCATCCTGTAAAATGGGGATAATCCTAGCACTTACAGTATTGTTGTCAGGATTATAGGATACAGTTAGAATAGTCTGGAATACAGTAGTGCTCAGTAATAAGAGTTAGCTATTACTTCTACTTCCTTTTTTTCACTCTTCATACTAATTATGTTTTTCATCTACCTTAGGTACTCTGTGACTCTTCGGTGAAAGCTTATCTTCCACAGATTTTTCATGGATGTCCTGGATTGGTGATGTGTTCTTGGATAGGTAGTATCACACTGGCCTCAATGCTCTTGGTCAGATTTTGTGGAAGTCTCCTGGCTCCAGACACACCAGACACATGGATGGGGTTTCTCAATTCCTAGCCATGGCAGATGGCACACTTCTGGCTCCAGCTTCTCTCAGGCAGGGCAGCGAGTTTCATCAGGTTTCATTCCCAATCCCCTGCTGTGGTTCTCATCTGCTCCTTTCTCTGGGGCCAAACCTCCCTCTTTTTAATGAATGGAGACTCCCCTTTCCTGTTTTTAAATATAGATATGGTGATAATTGTATTTTAATATTATTTTCTGTCATTTTTATATGCTTGGAACAGAAAGTTTCAGCCAGTGCTCAAATATCAATTTTGATAGTGAATCATCACTTTAATTTTTAGTTTTGGTTGTTTTTATAAATGGACTCTACCTCATTCTTGCATATTCCAACTGATTAGTACTGATACTCTAAAATACTACTTCTTTTTACTTTGTAGTCAGCCACCTTAACAAATTCTTCTGAAGCTTGTAACAGCCTGTGCTTTCTAGTCAGATAATCATTTCACCTACAAATAACTATTTTGTGTCCTTTTAAATTGTCTCTTTTCTTATCCTGCCAAACTTTCATATCCATGGTTTTGTAAAAAGCAGGTATTTCCAATTTTATTTAGAATGCATTTAACATTAACGTTAAGGAATGATGTTGGCGTCATATGGCTATATCCTTCAGCATGTTAAAAATGCACTGTTTTCTTTTGCTAAGACTTTAAAATCAGGGGAAAAAAGTTGATTTCTTATCAACACATTTTCATTAACCACTCAAATGACCAGGTAGCTTTTCCTCTTTGACTTAGTGAGGTAATAAATTATATTGACAAACCATAGTCACAGCTGAAGAACACTGAGCCTGGGAAATCCCTATATTCACCGTGAGTGGTTGGCAAGCCTGCTCTTTATCTGGAGGTAGATGTTTCTTCCTCCCTCACTGCTGCACAGGGTTGTATTTACACAGCAAGAGGAAAGAGTGGTGGGGTTTTGTATTCTTGGCATGCAGAGCAAGAATGAACAGGTATGCTCAGGGCTCAAGGAAAACTGCATCGCTCAACAGTAACAGTGCATGACTTCTGAGGCTAGGCTCAGAAATGTAACACAGCTTCCTCCTTGCTCTCTCTTGAGACAGTCTCCCTGGGAACCCAGCTGGAAACCCCCATGTTCCAGACAACAGTGCCTGATGAGAGGCAGGCTAACAGCCTGCATCAACTAGTTATGTGAATGAGGAGTCTTTGAGATGACTCCAGACTGAGCACTGTAACTCTAAGCATGACATAACCGTAATGCATGACACCACCTCAGTGCAACTACCTAGATGAGCCTGGTCAACACCTAGCACTATGAGAAATAAATAATTTTATGCCACAAATGTGGAGTGGTTTGTTATGCAGCGACAGATAATCAGAACACATATTCTGACACTATTCCAACTCTCTAACATTATTACCACTGTCATTAACTGTTTCTGACAAATTCTCTAGTTTTTTCTTAACGGTATACCCTTATCTATAAATAACATGCTTATTCCTAACTTCAGGCCTTTGTTCATGCTTTTCTCCTTGGCCTTTTCTCTTCCTTTCATATAATTCCACCTCAGTATTTATATTTTTTCCTTTAAGCTTTCATTTATAATTCACATTGACCATTAGTTCCTAAATTTATAAACTGTCTAATCAATAATATTTCTATAGCGTCTATATGTATTTTGTGCCTACTGTGCTACCGCTGAGTGTGTAGATGTGAACAAGATAGATTATGGTCCCAGTTGTAATGAATATTAGTCAAGGAGAAGAGATAGATAAGATATCAAAGCAACTGATTCCAGTTATGGTAAGCAAAACAAAAAGGAAAAGAGTAGCATACTTCCAAAACAAACTACACGGGCGATTCCTATAACATAGTATTATGCTGATACTCTAGTAAGGAAGAGGTACATTTTTATCCTAATTATCAAAAATGTAATTACTAGTTAAAAAATGAGAACATAAGAAAAATCCTAGAATATAAGAAAATAAAGTATGAAGCTTTCAACACAGTATCTGAAATTTTAAAACACTGAAAAGCAGAAGAGGCACCTGAGTACATAGGAGAGAGAGGGAACAGTTGAAAGAACCTGACATTCATTTTAAAAGGGGAATGCAGAGAGAGAATATTGAGGATCTAGAGTGGGACATGACTTTATGTAATAGACCTTATACTAAGTCAGAGCTAGGATCACTCAGGTTCTTTTCAGACTGATCTGTGCAGATAAATAATAAAGTCTACTGCTTCCTCTCCTATCTGAATTGTCTACCAAAATCCTTTCATTTCACAATAAAATTACAAGTATTTATAGCTGAGTTCTACAATCCTTGCAAATCAACAAAATCCATTAAAAGATTAAACCACTGTTAGCTGACAAATACTGATGAGAGGGAGGAAGAGAAACAAGAGAAATACATCATCGTAAGGTTCAAAAAGTTTTGAAGGGGAAGCTGGGATGGCTCAGTGGGTTAAGCGCTCACTTGGCAGCGCTGGGGACCGAGTATGGAATCCCAGCCCCGGCCCGTGCGGAACCATATGCTGAACTGGGGAGTTCCCCCAGTTCAGTTCTCTCTCTGTCTCTGTCTCTCTCTGTCAAAACATAAATAAATAAATAAATAAAACTTAAAAAAAAAACAAAAACCCATTTACTAAAGTTTTGAACACTAGTTTGGCTCTCATGGATAGAGATTTAAAGATTTATTTTTACTGTTTCTGGGGGCACTTCCCAGTTCAGCATATGGGTCCGCACAGGCTGGGGCCAGGATTCGATCCTCAGTCCCCGGGGCTGCAAAGTGAGTGCTTAACCCACTGAGCCATCCCAACTTCCCTTCATGGATAGAGATTTAAATACAAGTGAAAACCCACATTACGAGAATTTCAAATAATAAAAGTCACCCTAGCACTTTGGGCAAGCTAAAGTTTTATTTCTGGGAATGAGGGCGAAGAAAGGTGGGATTATAAAATGACTGCATGTAGGACTTTTTCAGTTCAGTGTATGATCAATTATTTACATTGCAAGTTTCATTATGTTTCCCTTTGTCCCTCAACTATTATACAGCACAAAAAATATTTCTATGTTTTTTACTGACTGCAATAATTCAACCTCACATTCTATGCGACTGACTAGTCTTGGACCCAATTATGGTACAATAGCAGGAATTTTATGTAAGAGTTTTAATGAACAAGACAGTATTTGTCACATTTAACAAATGATGATTCATTGCCAACCTGGATCTTTCTTTTAACCTTCTGGTTTGTGGACAAATTATATGTAGAAGGACCATGTTCTCTAATCCACAGTTTCTCTCCTTCAACATAAAAAAAAATCTGGTCTTTCTTCACTCTTTCAAGTTCTTATACTCTTCTTTATAATCTTCATTTGGCACAAAGTTCTCTCAGTAAAAATCTTGATGCAACCAATACAAACTATCAGTTCTCTCTTCTACATCAGTAGTTACACCACAGATAAAACGCAAATATTCTATTTAAATGGGACTCTGTGGCCATATAATTAAGGAACCTAAACACAGCTAATATAGCTGTGATGCACCAAGGTGGATGGGAAAATAGGCTGAAACTGTTGTTAAGAAAAAAATTCTGTTTTTCAGAAAAACGAAAGGCAGATAAAAAATAAGACGCAAAGGCTCTAATATAAGTAGTTCTTTGGAAAGGAAAGCAGCAGCTAGTGCAGATAAATACAGAAGTCTTGTCGGAAATCCCATAAAGGAGATGTATTAGGAAGTGGAGACAGCATGAAGGCTGACACTGCTTGGTGAGAACTGCATGGGGTTTATGTTTTAAGAGAGAGGTTGATGTCGGTATCCTGTGGAAAATGCAAAAACCAACTTGTTTAACATCCATCCGACTCATATATAGATAGGTAGATGCAAATAAAATGGAGACCAAAAAAGAAAAGAGTCTGCAAGTGGGATGGAATATTACACTATCTTTTAATGATCACTTTCAATATGCCTTTACCTGGTTATCTTATTTAAATATTCACGCTTTAACCCTAGGAGATAACCTCATTTTACAGGAGGGAAACAAACAAACAAACAAACCCCCGCAGGCTCAAAGAGTTCAAGTAGCTTGTCCAAGCTCACCACCAGAGATGGAAAGCGGAGAGCCAGCACTTACAGGGCAGAGCGCGCGTAACTCCACGTCGCTTACTTCGTCTCCTACATTTGTACGTTTTAACTCGCAAGCATCGTGGCACGAAAACAGATAAATATATACCAACAGCCCCCGGCGTCACCCGAGTCGAAACTGGGGCAATTCTGACCTGTTCGTTAACCGAGTATACTTCAAAAGCGCCTACTAGAGTGCCAAGGACGGAAAAGTAGCAGTGACCAAACAAACCCGGCCTCTGTCCGCACGGGACTTACAGTCTTAAGGTTGGTCTGATCTTGCCCCCCGCACTGGATCACCGCGCAGAAGCGAATGCTGAGGGGCCCTGTCGGGGTGACGGGGGTTACCCGCGGACAGGACGCGAGGACCCAGCGCCGGAGAGGGGCGTGGTGCGCGGCAGGGTGCACGCGGAGCGATGTGCGGCGCGCGGGGCCGGAACGCCGGGCATGCGACCAGCTACGCAGAGGCGAAGAGATACCTAAGGATGGGGTTATCAGCCCTGAGGCCCTGGCGGATCCCTCGGGAAGATCTCCAAAGATGCCCTTCGGGGCAGCAAGTGAACCCGAGGTCCTCCTGCGCTCACCTCCGCCTAGGGCCCTTGGGCCTGGGAAATGGAAACAAGGTAAAACCGGCGAAACGGGCACTCACCGTCCATAGTCTCCCTCACCGCGTTGAGATTCGTGGCCGCTGCTGCTGCCGTCGCCGTCCCTGAACCGCTATTGCTCGCCATGGCGGAGGCCGACGGAGGCGGGAGAAGGGCCTGACCCGGAACTAGAGCGCTGCCCTTTCTCCGGGGCAATCGCACCGCGCGTCCTCAGCACACGCCGGGAAGGCTCCGCCCCTCGCGCTCGTCACCAGCGTGCGGCTGCGTTGATTTGAATTTGGAGCTTCGTTACTCAGCGCGGAACATGAAGCGTGGAGTGGCGATTCGAACTTACTACTCCGCCTCGGTGCGATTGGCTGGTTCGCGGACAGCAGTGCCACACGATTGGCCACTTGCCCACGAGCCGCGTGCCCTGGTTGGCCTAAGGGGGCGCGGAAGCGGGGAGTTAAAGAGTCTGAAAGTGTCTTGGGAACTGAGCTGGACCCTCTGCAGCGTCCTGGAGTCGTCTTTAAGGGGCTTCCTTTTTTTTACACACCACTAGGTATGATCTTTGTAGTTCCTGGCCTTTTCTCCTGTCTGGTTTTGGAGGGCTCATTTTGCCAGCTATTACCCGCCTGCCCGTTCTCCCCAAAATGAATGGGGGCAGCGAGGGAATAGGTTCTGAAGGGAGGGACGCCAAGAATGAATGATCGCTTAGGGTGGTGGTGACAGCAGTGTGAATGTCCTCTGCTCTGCACCTAAGGAAGCCAGTTGCACTTTATCCTTCCAAGCAGTGGGTTCTTCTTTTTCCCTAATTCAAGTATGTCCAACCTGTGGCCCAGGACTTCTTTGATTGCGGCCCAACACAAATTAATTAAAACAGATTTTTGTGCGACTTTTTTTAAAGCTCATCAGCTATCATTAGTGTTAGTGTCTTCTATATGTGGCCCAAGACTGTTCTTGCAATGTGGCCTAGGGAAGCCAAAAGGTTGGACACTGCTCTAGTTGTAGCCCTCTGAAAGTTACGCTGTCTCTCCTTCCTGGATGTTTTGGCTAAAGGTGGATGTTTGAGGAGAAGCATGCACAGGCGGTTAATTTCCTATCCCTAATTAGTTATACTTCTTTGACTAGGACTAATTTACAAGAAAGGCACCCGTGCACAAATCTCCTTGTCTCTTGTTTGTCTCTTGCTGCTGTAAATATTTGTTGTTTAGTATCTGTAGCTTGATAGGGAATTACTGGGATATGGAATGACTGTTAAAGTGGTCAGAGACTTTGTATAGTGGATTAAAAACTACAGGTAGAAGTTATTTAGTTGAAAGAAATTCTGTGCCTATTGTAATGTCTAATTACGTACCTCAAAAGCAAACTTGAACTCACTCACATTTGGTTGACTGCTACTTACAAGCCACTTTTCTGACTGTTAATTCTGCAATATGCTATCACTAATACCCTTCCTCTCTAGCTTTCAAAGTTATTTCGAAGATCACTTGAGAAAATGTATGTGATGCTTTTTTTTGGTAAACTATATTAAAAAGCTCCAAGAGCATTAGGTTTTGAGTTAATTTTTGTGAAATGTATGTTGAATACATTTTCATTGCAAAATAAATGTCTATGGGATTTTGTAGTTCTATTGTATATAATTCTGATTTCTTTTTAGTTTTTTCTCTGTGCTATGGGAGATGTCAGAGAACCGAAAATGCAAATAACACCAGAAACTCCAGGAAGGATCCCTGTTTTAAATCCTTTTGAAAGTCCTGGTGATTATTCTAATCTCCATGAACAAACTGTCTCCAGTCCTTCTGTTTTTAAATCAACAGAATTACCAGTAAGTTATTCTTACTAATGTTTACAAATAGGTAATGTTAAATATAAGTATCTTTTTTTACAAGGTAAGGGGAAAATTTATCATGGAAGATAAACCTGGAATGTGATTTTTTAATTGTAATGTTTATTATAATATACTTGGTTGGGCTAAAAGTAAAGTAACTAGATTTTTTTGATTTTTTTTTTTTTTTAGTTAGCATTTCTCTTGTTTAATGAACAGCATAGCTTCTTGCAATGCTGTAGCTAAACATTATACTTGATGATATATATCTACTAATGCCATGGTAGAGAAGATGCTGTGTCATCTAACCATTCTCATTTATTCAGCAAACATTATTTGAATGCTAAGTGTCAGTGCTAGGCATAGTGGTTATACTGTGAAAAAGTCAAGGTCATTAGACACAAACTCAAGAAGCTTATACAAGGTTGACAAACTTTCCCTGTCAAGAACCAGGCAGTAAGTATTTTAGGCTTTGCTGGTCATCTGGTTGATGTTTGAACTACTCACTGCTGTCTCCCAAAAGCACCTATAGGCAATATATAAACAAACATGGCTGTGTTTCATACTTCATAAAATGCTAATATTCTTTGAGATATTTGTCAACCATTCATAGCTTGCAGATTGTACAAAAAGAAGCCAGCCTCTACTCTAATGGGATAGATACAACAAAAGAATATGATGTGTGCTATGACTAGTGGTTAAGCACAAAGGTGATATGAAAGGGAAAATGCTCTTTAGGAAATTAGGGAAGGCTTCATTACTTAGCTTATTTTTACTGTTATTGGCTACAGTGGAGAATTTCTTTTGAAGTCTGGTCTTTTAGTCTAATAAATTACGGTATCTAGAAAACTGCAAACCATATGGCTGTTTATGCTATATTTTCACAACAACTTGAAGCAGGTATGCACTAGAGGAAAATTTTATAGTTGTACAGTTTATACTAAGCCATTAACCTGACTCCATTTTTAAGTTAATCATATTAAATGCTAATTATCTGTTAGTCTTAATAAAAATAATGGATTGCAGCTTAATCCTCAAAGCCAGAATGTATGGCATCTTGGGTTTTTAATGCTGAATTAATTAAAAAATATATTCTTAATTACAGTTCAGGATTTGGATAAAAGTTTGATGTAGTTGGACAGTTGAATACAGAAAGGCACACACTGCTTACCATTCATAATTATTTTAAGGATCAGTTATTTTATGAACTTTTGTAGACACTTCTGTAGTCAAGACTAATTACAGTTCATTCTTATTGAAAGTAAAGACCTTTGGTAACTAAGAGATTTTTACTTGGGCATATTGCATCACCGATGAGTATTAATTGTAGAATTTCTATGCTATTAATACTCTTTACTGTGATTTTCCTATTATACAAGTTAAGAATATCACCAAGAGGGAAGATTTGGATTTTTTGTGTAATTTGATAACCATTTGCCATTTCATTTTATCTAGTGGTAAAGTCAAATTGAAACTATGAACTGTAAATTATTTTTATATTAATACCATTCACTTTATTTTAAAGTTGACATTGGGTAGCATTTTGAAGAACTATTTTAGTTTGTTTTTACTCATAAGTTCACTTTCTTTTGTTCAGACTCCAGGGAAATTTAGATGGTCTATTGATCAACTAGCTGTAATAAATCCTGTAGAAATAGACCCAGAAGACATTCATCGTCAAGCTTTATACTTAAGTCATTCTCGGTAAGTTTTTTTTTCTTGCACCACAGTGTCATGACATAACCTCACATGAAGAGAGAGAGGAAATTCCAAAGTTGAATATTTTTATATGTAAAAGTATTAGGGAGGAAAAATTCTGATACAGATTTATCCTATTTACATGAAGAATAAATTCAAAGAACTATAGTCAGAGAGATTTCTCTGCTAACAGTTCCAAATCTGGGTAGGAGTCCTTTTGTTTTAGAGAGAACCTTCTCCCTTTGCTATAATACTGATGAGACAACTCTGCCTCCTTGGCATTTGGAAGAGGGAATGGCATTTAGAAATTTGTACCTTTCTACATGGTTGTGGCTTCTGCCATTGAATTTTTGTTTTGTTTTCTTTTGTAGTGGTATGGGGTAAAGCAAAATGTTATTTCATTGCTATGTACATTAATGGAAACGTAAAAATCCCCTTACCAATTTAAGACACATTGATGGAAGGGTATCCATTAGCAACAGAGGGAGCTCTTCATAGACCATCCAACTCTGACATAGGACACTTGGGGATCTGAATTACATTCTCTTGAATCCAACCTTTAACTTCTCAGTTGATGTGTTGTATAGGTGGTGTGCCTCTCGCTTGAGCCACTTAATGATGCCTCATGTTGTAAAAACATTCGCTTCTTGGTGGAACAGACTGAGTTTTTAATTATAAATTGCAACGATCAGTAATTACAAATTATAACAACAGTTTTCATTAGTAGTTTGAGGGACTCTTGTTGATACCAGTTTTATAGTCTGAATTTCTTTATATTTGAAAAAATTGAATAGTGGTATGACCAGCTTTTAATTTTTGGCTGTAAGATACACATGTTGTCAGTCCAAAATAATGGGTAATCCTTTTCTTTTAACTTTATAATTCCATTACACAAAGATGTACACCTGATGAGATGCTCTTGCACATATTTGTCTGGCTTTACTACCCCTTCTTCTCTTGACTTGGTAACTTGATTATTTATTCAGAATTACTTAGTGTCTATCCAAAGTGTTGTAGAAACGGCATAGAACAAGGTATGAGCATAACCCCCAGGATTTTAACATAAATTTAATACCTTTGAAAGAGAAGGTGAAAATAATATCTAAAGCACATGAGTCACAAATGAGACAAACTTTTTTATTTCACACAAACTATTTTATTTTGTATATATACTTTTGTGTATAAAAGTATATATACTTTTCCTTAAGTATATATTCAACCATGGACAGCTGTAACCTATCAAGTCAAGAGCTATTTGAGGCACTGTGAGGAACCTGAAGGGGTTTAGGATATTAATCCTGCCCTTAACCATTAACCAAAGTTGTGATACAACCTTTCTATACTTACTAATAAGTGATCTATTGTTTGGGTAGGTTTATGAGCCTTGGTATATATCAACAGATAGATTTGTAATGCAGGAGAGGAGGAGAGAGTAGAAAGAAACCCTAAATTTAATTTAATTTACTTATGTGATTCAATAAACGATTAAGAGCTTCAACAAGGATAGAGAATATACTTTTAAAACAGACTGATTCATTATTAGCAACAAATATGACTTTCTTTCTAACCCAAGTTCCCTATTTCAGTGCTTCCCACCATTTTTATTCCATGCTACACATAAAAAATAACTGCCAGGCATACTGCTGTAAGCAAACGAGTCTGTCCATACAGGGAGGCGAACAGTCTTGAGCCCCCTGGCCCCCTCCAAGGATCTATTCAGAGCATACCTGTAACCTGCATGCATTATACCAGTGTTCTAAGATGTTGGCCAAGATATTTACCCTTTATGACTTCTTAGAACCTTCCATGATATGGCCCCACAGTATTAGGCAAACTGATTTTTTAATACTTCTAGTAATCACCTGAATATTTCAGGTTCTTAAAGTTTCTCTGAGGAAGCAGCAAAAGGGTTTTGAGTGAGGTAATGATATATCAGAGCTTTCTAATACTATATGCTATTACTATTATGCATTGTCATTTTGACCCTGGTTATGTCCATGATGAGATGAAGAAAACTTAGTTATTCCCCAAATGGCTGTTGTTCAAGCTGAGATACGGGATTATCATTGTCGTATTTCTTACAATTCCCTTAACTGAAAAATCCAGTTGATTTTAGTTTCTGAAATGTGTACATTATTATATAAGTTTTGTTAAGCCAAAACCAGATATACGTACATATGAAGAAATTTTGAGAGAAAAAGTGTCTTACCAATTTATTAATGGAAAGCATATATTCTTTCCTGAAAGTGATTAAAGAAGGGGTCTTATAAGGCTAACTGCTGAGTCTTTGGCAAGTGTACGCCTTATACTTGAGACCCAACATTGTATATTAAATCTCATAGCTGACAAATTTGTGTTATTATAATTGCATATTTTATCGAAATAAAAAGAATTTGGAAAAAATTTTATATTGTTGATATTTTATTTCATCATTAATAATTTTACTTAATAATTTTGCCTATTCAACTGCCTAAGAGTACTTCAGAGTAAGTTGATTCTAAAATTACAACTATGATAAACTTGTTATAATTGAAGAAGATGAGTTTAGACAAGTTTTAAATTTCTGTGGAATGTAGTACTTCTTAATTTGTTGTGATTAAAGTTTATCCAAATTATTTTCTTTATATTGTTAACAGTAATTTTAAAATTACATCAGCATAAGCCTTTGAAAAGAAAATAACTCATATCACTCCATTCCAACCAAATGGAAAAGAGGGAGTTAAGTCTAACAGCTCAGTGCTGAATATCTAAATACTATCATTATGTAAATGTGGTGAGATTCCAGTTTTTCTTTTAAAATGAGCTTAATATTTGTCAGTTTTCAGTAGAAAGAAGTTATTTCTTTGAAAGGTTATTTTATTTTAAATGTTCATTCAGCTAAAGTAATGGCCTGGTTATTTTTCTTCTTTATCTTTGTATAGAATAGATAAAGATGTGGAAGACAAAAGACAAAAAGCCATTGAAGAGGTAACTTAAAACTGTTACTGATCATTAAACCAGTTAAGCGTCAATTCTGCATGCATGTCCCCTCTTTTAGGAAGACTTGCTTCAACTCTTTTACTGTCCTAACTCCTCACCAGCCTGACCATCTCAGCTATGTGAGCGCCCCTCTTTGCTCCCAAAAGACCAGTGTCTGAGCTAGGTCAGTGCCTCTCTGTAAGGATCCAGTTAGTGCTTTTCTCCCCTGGACTGACTGCTTTTTTGGCCAATATTGTGCTTCATTCATCTTTCATTCTCAGGACCTACCTAGTACAGTTTGTCTTCCTTGTATCCTTCAGAATATTGATTAGCACAAACTCTGTTTCAAGTTGAAGTTTATGTAAAGGAAGTTGAATATTTTCAGACCTTGAAAATCTGGATAGGCATTGGTAATGGGTTTTTTTCTTGTTGTTGTTAAAACTTTGGATTTTTAAGACATTTTACATAATGAAATGTTACTGATATGGAGAAAAAGTACCATATTTTTTCATGTACAAGATGCCACCATGTACTTTTCTAACCCAACATTAAGAAATCATCAATAAGGAAAGCCAGGATAGCTCAGCAGGTTAAGCGCTCGCTTTGAAGCCTCGAGGACCGAGGATCGAATCCCGGCTCCGGCCCAGGCGGACCCACATGCTGAATTGGGGTGTGCCCCCAGTTCAGTTCAAAAATAAATAAATAAATAAAGTAGATAAAAAATAATTAAAAAAAGAAAAGAAAAGAAATTACCAATACATGGGTAGCTCTCTTGTATAAGACAATCCCAAATTTGATCTAACAATTTTAGACAGAAGTATCATCTTACACACAGAAAAATATGGTATGTCACAAATATGGTGTTTTTTAAAAATTAAAAATAATGAACTATATTTTTCACTTTTCTTTGCTGAACTTCTCTTAGAGTGCAAGTAAAGGTTGTCTAGTTATTTCCTCAGAAAGTCTTTATGTCGTGGCAACATTTTTTTTATTCTTCCTTTTTTACACACTAGCCCCGCTACTCACAACTATACTTGTCACTTCTGCACCCCGGAAAACTTTAGTTATGTTGTATTCAGAGATCGGGTGATGCCCCTGGTTGCTCCTGCACTTATTTTTGTAGTGTTAGTATTGTTACCTTGTATTTCAGATATAGCTATTTCTTCAAAAATAGTTTTATGTAAAAATATGCTTTACTCTAAACATTTATTTATCCACTTCTTAGTCTACCTTAGTCTACCCTAGTAATTCAAAATTTTCATTCTGATCCAGTCACTTGATTTACCCTCAGTTGAATGTTCTGACTCTTTCCAATTTCCTAACATTTTGGAAAATATGATTTCTCTTTAGCACCCTTAGCATTAAAGGGAAATTCAGCAGAAAACTTAAGAAAAGAAAATGAAGTCAGAGTGAAGATTAGAATCACCATATGAGAAGGAAATTAATTATATATATATATATATATATACATATATGTATGAAAAAATATATATATATGCACATATCTGAAAATAGAATAAATACATGTACATAGTAAAAACAAAAACAGTCAAACTGCAAAAAAAAAAAGTCAAATAGGACGAAGAGACTCTTATTCCCCTATTCTGCTTCCTAAAAGTAACTAGTCTAATGTTTATACTTTCAGATTATTTGATGTATGTAATAGCTTGTGTCCTCTAAATATTTTACCCTAATAGGATCATCATTCTCATACTGTTTCGCATCTTTCTTTTTTTGCTTAATAATTTTTCTTACATATTTTTTATTCAACAGAACAACATACTGATTTTTAGTATTCCATTGTATGAATGCATCTTAACCTAGTCCAGCCCCTATTGATAGATGTTTAGGTTTCTGTCACGAATAATGCTGCAGTGAATACACTTGAACATAGTATCTTTTCATAATTGAAATTGAAATTGCTAAGTCACAGGCTTTGTATTTTTAGTTTTGGTAAATGTTACCAACTTGTCCCCCCAAAAATTTGTACCAGTTTTTACCCCTGGCTACATTATGGTGCTTCCCATTTTCTCATCTCTGCAATTCTGGTTTTTAGCAAACTTAAAATGTGCTACTCTTACTACCTTAAAATTTTCCCCTTCTTATTTGGATTTGTATATCTTTGATTTTGTGTGAATTTATGCATGGCTTCATAAGTTTATGGATCCTTCATATTTCTTTTTTTCTGGGAACTGTCTATATCATCATCTCTGTCCTCTCCCTTTTTACGTCTTCATGCATTCATAGGTAGTTTAGTCAAGGAAATTAGTTCTTTGTTATAGGTATAGCAAAATCAAAGGAAATACTTTGAGTTTTTTCCAGAACAGACTGTTTTAGGCTTAATTTTCTGTCTAGAATGAAAGAAGATAGACACATAACCAAATGCTCTGTCTCCATTTGAGTGTACTGGCCAGTGGGTTGCTGCTAAATGTTTAACAGCTGACCCTCTGGTTGTGGGAGGATGATGAGTTTTAGTGATTGCTGCAATCCACGATGTGTATTCCAACTATGGCCAATTTCAGCTTACTAACATGGTATCACTGAATAGCAAAAGTGCAGTGGTACCATTATATGTAGGAGTTCCCCCATAGAGAAACAAAAGATTGTGATTAAACTCAAAAGCATAGATATTGGTCAACATAAAATAATTAGCAAGTGATGATTTTTTTTTAGCATTTATCACCTTTATTTTGAATATAATTTATTTAATTGTAAGTTTATATAATTTTATTTTTAATATTGGCTTTGTACAAAATTTTTGAAAATTTAATAGCTCTTGAGATCCAATACATGCTAGCTCTAGCACACTATTCAGACTGGCTAACTGTCTCATTTATTTATTCCTTCTCTCTTCATGTTCCCTTTGTCACCCCCAAACCCCCCCCCAAAAAAAAATTGGGGAGAAATTAATATTTTTTCTATGACTAATGCCCTTAGCTTACTAGAGAAGTTTCAAATTTAAGTGGTTGATTTGCACTATTAAGATTTCTCTTTATATACAAGGGCTCACCAGAATGTTTCCAGCCATGTAAACCATTCTTGTTATATTGACAATGGCAGTGGTTGGATTTTTTTTCCAGACAGCCCTCATATACTTTGAATTTCTTCATTTCACCTGTGGTCATTTGTACTTTTAAATATTAAAAATTTTAAATGTAACTATAAAGTCAGTATATAACATGTTTTTTGTTTTTTTAAAAATAACATAGGTACCCTTTCATACTTTCGGGGAAATATATGCCTAATTGTGACTTTAATTTTACTAGTTTTTCACTAAGGATGTCATCGTACCCTCTCCTTGGACTGATCATGAAGGGAAACAGCTTTCAGAGTATCAGTCCAGTAAATGTGAGTATACTATAAGTGTCAAATTATAAAAAGTACTTTGGTAAGGAACTTGCTATAAATTAAATTTCTGGATACCAGAGGAGTTTTACCTATTTAAGGTTTAGGATTCAAAATTTGAAGTGTACTGAATTCATTTTTTTTTCTGCCCATTCTATTCTGAATTAACTTTTTCCTCATGACCATTCTGAATAATGGTGGTTACAGACATTCCATTGATACACAAATGGTATTGAATATAGAGCTGAATTGTTAAGTGATTTTTGTAGCAATTTTGAAAATTAAGTCTTTAAATAAAATTTTAAATTGCTTTTTATCTTTTGTTTTGTTTTTTCTCTTGCTTGTTTAAATTGCTTTTTGCTATTAAAATTTGATAATTTCTAATGAGAGGAAGGATGGACATTTGTAATACAGCTGATAATCTACAAAATTAGTAAGAAAATTGAAGAGCAAGCCAGTAATCTTTCAAATATTTTTCTACCTCCAAGAAGTGGTTATCTTATATTTGCTCTCACTATCCTTTGGGTTGTGAGCAGTGGTCAAATATTACTTGTATATATGCATCCCTCATTTCAATGGAATTACCCAACACTTCTATGTAGTATACATTAATTATGCTTGCAGTATCAGAGAATATTTGTTCCATTCTTTACCAAAAACACAATAGGTAAAATGGATTGAATGCTTTTCATGGCCGAAACAGTGCTAAGTGCTTTTAGTAATTTCTTACAAATAGCTCATATGAGGTTGGTGCTATTATTGGTCCCATTTCATAGGTGAAAAAATCTAGTTTTAGTTTAGAGAACTACAGAGATGATACAGGTGTTAGAACCTGGATTCAAAACTAAGCATTCGAAGTTCAGATTCTGTGTTCTCAGCCATTACAAACTGAAGGTAGCATGCAGTAGTGGATGTAGGGCCTGGCTTGTAGACCTGCTACTATCAACCACAAAGGGTGCCTTGATCAAATTATTCAGTCTCTTCAGACTTTTTATTTGTAAAATATAAAGGAGTTAAACTACATGGTCTTCTATTAACATTCCTCCCAGCTCTAAAATTCTATATCCACGGTGATATTTTCATAGACATTAGCTTTTCCCATAAATCCTTTAATTCTTTTATTTTTGTATTGATGAATCAACCTTATGTGATCTTTTTTATAAAATAGTTTTATATACTAAGTATCTAGTTTTAATTACAGTGATACAGGATCAGGAAGATGCTAAAAATAAGACAGCCTCTTTAAGTTGCTCTCCTGCCCGTGGTGACAGCGTGCAGAAGTTAATAGGTGGGCTCCAGGGCTGTGCCGTCCCAATCTGGGGTTGGGAGACAGACAGTTCTCCATGGCCTTGAATTTCTGCACAGCAAGTGAGGAGTGGTACGGGTTGGGTTTTTCCCAGACTTATCTTTTCAAGGATGTTTGTGATGTGAACGTTCTTGAAAGACAGAGATAGTGTGTTTATCCAGAGCAGTGGGTATGTTTTGTGTTTCCCTCTGGAGCAGTTTTACAGCTTACTATAAAAGAATGGGATTTCCCAAGCTCAGAGTTCCTCAACTGTGATGAAAACCCACTGTGCGTGTCACATCTTTAGGACTTAAGGGCAAAGGAAACTGGCATGCACATGAACCTCCTGCTGCCTGGTGTGCTGGGAATAGTGAAGTCCTTTGTCTTTGACCCAGAAGCCTCATGTCTTCAACCAGCATCTGTGAAATGTTGACACACTAACTTGTCAGCTTGCAAGTAGGGTAAAATTCTAGACATTTCACAGTTCCTGACATAACATAGCCACTAACTAGCCAAATGTGGCTTTTTAAAGTAAGTGAATTAAAATAAAAAATTGAGATTTCTAGTCACACTATTCATATCTTATGTTTAAGGTATTTGGACACCAAGGACGTGAGAGCATTTTTGGCAGCAGGGTGCTTTGATTATATTTGCCTAAGAGTAGGTAGACTGCCTACAGCAAAGAAGGCATTTTGAATCTAGCATCTTATTTGTTTATTTACCCATTCTGTTAGTATTTAATAGACTTTAACTCATTCACCCTTTATCAGTCATTTTTGTCATTATATGTTTTAGTTTTTTTATCTGGTGATTTTCAAGTTATGAAGCATAATATTTATTAACTTGCAATTTTTAAAAGGAGTTATTTGCAGCCATACTTTTTATTCCTGCTGTGAAAAAAAAACTGAGCATTATTTTATTTATCAGATGTTTGGTTTTGTCAACATGATCTGGCATTTTAATTTAGACAATTTATCTAAACCCATTTTGCAAAAGCAATAAGTGACAGGATCTGTTTAAGGACACTGAGTATGGCCAACATGCATCTCAGCCTTTTAAGGTTGACATGGAGAGCAACCATGCTTTTCTTAAAAAGTAGTACTTGATGCTTCCTTATTTGCGTTACAGTAGTAATACTTCAAGTTTTATCTTTGTGCTCTCTCAAAATTAAAAAAATATTAAATAAATGTACGGTAACAGAAAGTATGCCAAATTGTAAATATAAAATAAAAGTTTCCACTTTGTTCATTTTTTTACTCTGGAAAAAGTAACTCTAAAGTAAATGAATATAAAATGTAAGATTTTTCACCTAAAATGTTTTTACAGGTATTAACATAAATAATGAATCTCCAATTGGAAGGAAGTTGACCATCCATTCTGAGAAAAGCAATGGTGAGTATGAATATAATCCAAGAAGTATGTTCCACAATAACCTACATTTAATTTTAAATTCAGTTCATGTGATAACACTTTACTCTAGATTTGAAATTGTTTACTTTTAATGGATGAGTTATATGAGAGCTGACTTGTAAAAACAATTAAAACAGATACATCCATGCATATTTTATAAATAGCATTATTGTGTTGTTTTCTTTTTCAAAGCATGGGAATTGATATCTGGTTTTGGAAAGCATTTTTTTTTTAATATTTGTTAATATTGGGAAATCTGTCTCCGAATACAGACTGGCTTATTTTTTGGATCCAATGCCAGCAAAACAACCAGGTGTGGACTTCAACCTCTGACAAATTTACATCAGTACTGGAAAATGTGGAAAACCACTTATAAGAAGATGGCATGTCATGGAATAGAATGCATAAATAATTTAATTTAATTTAGTTTGGATGGAACGTCATGGGGCAACAGTTATTTAGGAAACACATGCTAAATTGCATATAATATGCTTGCATTGATTTATCCGTGTTTACATATTTTTACCTGCTTGTTTCTAGCTGCTTGTCAGACATTGCTGTCTCTTCCTGTGGATTTTAATTTAGAAAATATATTAGGTAAGTATTGTATTTACTTAAACCTTTAAAAACATAAACAAAAGGTTTAGCTTTGATGGCTTTTTGTAAATAGAGATCTGTGGCAATGCCTCTTTCTAAAGAAGTGGGGAAACTGTTCTGAAATTTCTCCTTTATTTTTAAACCTGTCCTAAATTAACTTTTTTATCATAATGAACTTTACTGTAGCCATAAACTACTTACGGAAGCATCTTCATGATAATACCTACACTAAAAATGAAGCATTTGGGAAAGCTGGGATGGCTCAGCTGGTAAAGCGCTCGCTTTGAAGCCCCGAGGATCGAATCCTGGCCCCGGCCCATGCGGACCCACATGCTGAGCTGGGGTGTGCCCCCAGTTCAGTTCTGGCCTGGACCTATGTGGGAGGTTCCTGCCCTGCGCATCCCTGTGTCCACCTGTGGAGTGAAACTATATGGAAAACTAATGTCAACTATGGAGACTGCTCTGGGCCCTCCCCATTCTCTCTGTCTCTGTTTCTCTCTGTCAAAAATCAATAAAATAAATCTTTAAAAAAAAAAAAAAATGAAACATTCAAAATGAAGAAATAATTTCAGATTTCAAACATCCCGTACACCATTAAAGTTTGCCCTTTGTTTCAAAAAAATTCAAACCATATAGTGCATGGTGATTTTTAAAGTATAATTGTTCCTCAAAATGACCAGCTTTGACTTTTATATTCTGTTAACATTAAATATAGGTGACTATATTAGAGCTGACGAATTGGCGGATCAATCTCCTGGCAACCTCAGTTCTTCATCCCTCAGAAGAAAGCTATTTTTAGATGGCAACGGAAGTATCTCTGACTCCTTACCTCCGTCTTCTCCCAGAAGTCCTCACAGTGGTGCTCAAGCAGCACTTGAGGTTTTTTGTTCCGTAGATTTATCTCCTGTACAGTGTAGGAGCCCTGTACAGACACCAAGTTCGGTAAGAAGTGTATTAAAAGTGGCTGCTTAGCTTGCTCTGTGTATACTTGGACCTTGATGCTCGCATTGCACTCAAGAGAAAACAGTTGCCTTTTGAATTTTATGTTTCACAAAGATTTAGGGTCACATTTTGTCATTAATCAGGAATATTTTAGGTCAGACTTTCCAATTTTGCACTTAGAGGTATATGGAATAACGAAATTTATCATGTGTCTCAAGCAATTTCAATGTAAGTTATTTACTGAGTTATGTAAGATTTTTAGTATAGTACAGCTGGATTGGCATTAATGGAGTGATTTAATTAAAAATTTTTTTATGAACAACTGCTTAGTATAAACCCAGTGCATTTATATTTTACTTTGTCAAAACCTTTGTGCTAATCTTAACTGTGCTTGTTACAGGATGTCTTGACTTTTGGCATATTTCCTTTGGGAAATAACAAAAGTTTATACTGTCTACTTTTATAAATATGTTTTGAAGATGAAGATAAATATCATATGGAGTTGAGGAAGAGAAACATATAGTTTTATTTATTTTTATCATAGGGGCAGTTTTCTTCCAGCCCTATTCAGGATAGTGCCAAAAAATACAGTTTGGGAAGTATAACGAGTCCACCTATTTCTTCACCCACTTTCTCACCAATTGCATTTCAAATAGGAAAGACACCACTCTCAGGTATGTGTCATAATAAAAGACCTACTTTAATTTTTTGTATCATCAATATTTGTTATTAAAGAGGCTCTTTTTACCTTGTTCTAATGATAGAGCTCTAAATGACCAAGCTTTGGTTTATATTTTTTACAAAAGTAACAATTTACCTTCAAAAACTGAGATTCTTGGCAAAGTTCTATATTAGTGTTAAATACAGGTAATTTGATATCAAACATTCTTATAAAGGGAATCAAAAAGATACCAGTTTTAGAGATAAGTTGATTTCAGTGTGCTTTGTTTTTACTTCTGACCTGTAAGTACATACTTTGGTAACTGAATATTCAAATTTTGTAAAGATAATTTGTTTCAGTTTTTTGTTGTTTTTTTTTAAAGATTTATTTTATTGATTTTTGACAGAGAGAAACAGACACACAGAGAAGGGGGAGGGCCCAGAGCAGTCTCCATAGTTGACATTAGTTTTCCATATAATTTCACTCCACAGGTGGACACAGGGCTGCACAGGGCAGGAACTGGGCCGGGAGCCTCCCACATAGGTCCCGGCAAGAACTGAACTGTGGGCACACCCCAGTTCAGCATGTGGATCTGCATGGGCCGGGGCTGGGATTCGATCCTGATTCCCTGGGGCTTCAAAGCGAGTGCTTAACCCGCTGAGCCATCCCAGCTTTCCCCTGTTTAAGTTTTTAAAGTGTGTAGAAATTCACATATTTCTCCCTGCAATAGGTCAATTTCTATTAAAAAAAAAAAATTATAGCACTTTTTGAAAATGATCCACAATTTAAAAAAACCCTTTTCATAGGAAATAACAATTGAAAAACTTTTAAAACAATAATTTTTGTTAGCCTTTTGTGTGTGTCCACATATAGAGATTTGCAGGTCTGTATCCTGCTTTTTTAACAGTGTATTTTATTTTGAGTATTTTCATAGCTTATTTAAGTCATTTGTTATTGTCTGAAACCATGATTTTGAATCACTGTATATTATTCCATTTCATGGATATATCATTTGTTTTCAATCATTGATATTTAAATTATTTCTAATTTTTTAATCATATAAATAATGATTATTCTTGTATATACATTGTATAGTACATATTTATTTATATCTGGTTAAATTCTCAGAAGTGGAATTATTTGAATAAAAGGGATGGACATTTTTAAGGCATGATGAATTTTATCAAATTTTCTTCATAAAAAGTTGCACTAATTGAAATTGTCATCAGTATATATAAGAAAGTCAGTTCCTTCCCATACAGAAACACTAGTGTGTATTATTCTTTTTGAAGTATGTTAATTTGGTACATTACAAAAAGTTCTCTTTTTAAATTTTATCTCTTTATTTATTATAATGTCGAATTCTTTCTGAAAGAATTGTTTTTGCTTTCACCCATCTTTATCAAACTTTTGTTTTTATTAAGCCAATGAAATTATAAAAACTTACATTTTAAAGCATTTTTATCATTTTGATTATCATTAAACTCTTTATTATTGAAAATATTTTAGATTTTTATTTGCCTTTTATTGTTGCTTATAGTATTTTGCATAAACACATAGATTTATTTATCTATACACAGTAGTCCCCTTATACACAAGGATACGTTCCAAGACCCCTAGTGGATGCCTGAAACTAGATGGTACTGAACCCTATATATACTGTGTTTTTGTCTATATATACGTACCTATGGTAAAGTTTATGATACCTTAGAATGCAAACGCCCCCAAACTTGAACAACTTGGAATCCGAACCAATAAACCAAGCAAAATTTGCCTTGGAATTCGAACGCTGCTTTGGAATCCGAATGCCAACACGTTGTTTGCATGGGACGTATCAACTGTTCTGCCCCTAACTTTATCCAAACACTGACTCATCTTGGAACTTGAACAGGGTTCTGGGAACAGATTAAATTCGAATTCCAAGGCATCACTGTAAGGCACAGTAAGAGGTTGCCAGTGATAATAGAACAATTATAACAATATAATTAAGTTATGTGAATGTGGTCTTTTCTCATAACTACTGATAACTAAGAGAGCTTGCTAAGTGACTAAATAAACTAACAGGCAGGTAGCGTATACAGCAGGGAAATGCTGGGCAAAGGGATGGTTCATGTCCCAGGTGTGATGGAACAGGACAGCATGAGGTTTCATCAAGCTGCTCAGAACAGCAAAAACTTTAAAACTTAATTGTTTATGTTTGGCATTTTCCGTCTTAGGCTGTAATTGACTGCAGATAAGTGTAACTGAAACTGCAGATAAGGTGGGCTACTGTATTTTATTAATTTGTAGCTGTCAACTGATTTGTCCGGTATCTCCTTTGCATGTGGACAATATTGTCATAGCAGTAATGTGCTTATGAGAGAATAATTCTCAAGGAGTAGTTTGTTTAATGTAAAAAGGGAAAGTGCCAGAGAAATTTTTTGAAGAGCCTCATTTTACTTTTTTGAGACACATTCATATGGGCTAGTCTTTTTAATGCCAAAATTTTACTTCAATAAACAGCACAGCTATTATAGAAATCCATTTTTTTCTGGCATGAAACATGATTACCATTTAATAATGGCTTCTCCATTCTTGTGTTTTTGTGATGTAATTTTTCCCTCCCAATCTTTTAGAACAAAAGAAGTTTACTTGTCATTCTCCTGATGCTTCGTCTGGAGTAAATTCTAAAGGAATTACTAATCAGTGTATCAGAAGTCCTTATATTGATGGCTGCTCACCAATTAAAAATTGGTCTCCTCTGAGACTTGAGATGTATAGAGGTGGTACTCAGTATCGGACCTCACTGTTTCGGATACCTTTTACTCTTGAGGCTCACAGTGAAGATGAAGAAGATAAAATGAATATTCCTTCCACAGATGCCTCATCACCTGCCATGGACACTGCTGGAGCCCACCAGAGGCAGCTGGGTAGAGACGCTTCTCGACATGGCACACATTTAGTAGTGACTACCATGTCGATTACACAAGAGCAGCCCAGTAACTCTGCAAAAGACTTAGCACTGCTGCAGGACATTGAAAGTGAGAAGAATAGCACTGTGGATATGGTTGATCCTGTAGAGATGGCAGATGAGAACACCTGGATTAAGGAGTCGGTTTATAACAGGAGTTTACCCCTGATTGATTCTGTGAGCGGGATTGCCTTCAGTATTGAAAACTCTCATATGTGCATGTCGCCTCTTGCAGAAAGCAGTGTCATTCCCTGTGAGAGCAGTAATAATGTTCAGGTAAAGTATTTTAATATTCCATCATCCTGTACTTCCTTGGTATTCTTTATCCTTTTCTAAGATTATGGTAAGAGAAAATGCACTAAATGTGAGGATTAGTATTATATATATATTTTTTCACTTTTAATATTTTTTTTTAATTTATTTATTTTGGCAGAGAGAGAGAGATACAGAGACAGAGAGAGAAATGAACTGGGGGAGCTCCCAGTTCAGCATATGGTTCCACACGGGCCGGGGCTGGGATTCGACCCTCGGTCCCCGGCACTGCAAAGTGAGCGCTCAACCCCCGGCTTCCCCTATATATTTTTTTAAGTATCAGTAATAGGTGATATCAGGAGGGTTAGACTGGTGCTACATATGTAATATTCACATTAACTGATACTTGGAATGGGAAAAGATGAGAGCAGAAAAGAAATCGGGCTGCTCTGCTTTTTACTGACTGCTAGAGTTCTTTCATGTGGAGCTAATGACAAAGGAATTCAAAATTTCTGGTAAGAGTATTTATATTTCAAAAATACAGTAATTTTGTTTTTTTTCCTTTATATGACTTAGGGAGGGGAAAAAACTGAGTTTAGAGCACTTTTATCTATTTTTTATGCTTTAAAATGATTTTATAACCAACATTTTTCATGTAATCAAATTATTTCCAATTTGCAGTATCTGGCAACAGGAAAACATACTTTGTTTGACAGATCTACTTTAGAGTCAACACTTTTAGAAAGACATTTGTTCCATTAATTGCCATATTCTTTGAGCTGAGAATTTTGAAAGAACTTTAAAATATTCAGAAAGACAGTCCTTACCTGCCATTTCATAATAAAATCTAATGCTTATGTAGCTCTTATTTAATCTTTACAACAATCCTGTTAAATAGGTGTGCTATTATCCCCACTTTACAGATGAGGAAACTGAGGGTGGAGAGGTTAAGTAAATTGCTTACATAGCTAGTAAGTGGTGGAGCCAAGAATTGAATCCTGGCAGTCTGCCTTTAGAGTCCATCTTCTTTAATCCAAGTTTATACTGACTCACAGTCATAGCTAATGATTATAGTGTTTCAGTGTGTTAGGCACTCTTCTAACCATTTTACACACACAAATTCATTTAATTCTCACAACTACCCTATAATGCTTTAGTGCTATAAGTTTTGGCATGCTAAAGTTTAAACTCATAGAGAGATTCTAAATGATCCAAAATTAAATGTAATCTTTTGCTTATATTTTTATACTTATGTAACCTGATGTCAAAGATCATTGCACACAAAAAATACATTAGTATCACTTTTACCTATTTTGGCTTCTAAATTTGGTTCCTAAGTTAAAAAGAACACACAAACAGCTCTAAAAGTATAGTGAACTACTTTTTCTCTCTCCCTTTTTCTCATTACCTTTTTTTTTCCAGAGCATCTATAGAATTATAAAATACTTCCATTGAAATGCATCTTAGTTATCCAATCCAACTACCCATTGGAAGCCTGTACCAATCACTACTAAACTGTCATCCACACTATCTCTGAGTACCTGCAGGAACATTCCAGTCCCTTTTGGGCTTTCTCTTACCATTACAAGTGTCTTCCTTATATTGAACTAAAATGTGGTTCTGTCTGTGATGTCAACCAGTCAGTTTTACCCTTTCAGCCATTATCATAATAAATACCTTTTGCAGATCATTTTGTTGTTTAAAAATGTTTTCAGACATTCTGATTTTCCTACCACAGAGGTAGCTTTCAAACATTCGGAGACAGCCGTATTTTCCCAGGACCCTTTAACTTGCTTTAGCTTGCATGGGTTGCCATCCGTGTATTGTACTCAGCTATCATCCTGGGACATCCCTTCATCATACTGTGGATTCCCTTAACCTCTCCTGTGTTCTTTATTTTCTGTGTCCCATTCTTTTCTTTCCTGATTTACTTCCTACTTTACTGGAATACATTAGTAGTTTTCTGGGAAAAAAAAAGTACATTTTTCAAGATGTTGCATGTCTGAGCATATGTTCTTTCTTTTAAGAGTTTGGAAATAATTGTCTTCAGACTTTGAAGGTGAAGTTCTATTGATTCTATTCAGAATTGCTGGTGAGAGATCTGAAACCATTTTAATACTAGCTAACTCTTTGAAAACCTTAGTTGTGAAAGAAAAAGTGTATTGTGATAAATAGGGGAGAACATTAAAGTCCAAGATCATTTTGTAGTTTCTTTTTACTTAGTTTTTACTTTAGATGAGAGAAACTAGCATATTTAAATAAAGAAGAGAGGGAGAAGAGTAAAAAAGAAAACCAGGAATTGGCAGGATAATTATTAATAATAGGTGTCAGTTATATCTTCAAATACCAGAGACCAGGCCAAGATTTTAGTCAGAATCTAATCCTCATGATACCTTAGAGCAGATGCAATAGATGTCCTCTGTGCAACCTTGATTTCTTTTATACACGAGGGAGCTGCTGCCTGAAAGATGGCACAGAACCTAGCTGTCTGGTAGGATTTGCAGAACTAACCCACCTTTATACAAAAGGGAGGGAGCAGGGACAGGTGTGAGTGCAAATACTGTAGCCCTGTGGGGGCTATCTGGGTTTTAATGACAGTGGGGAACCTGGGCTTGGGAACACAAATAGTGTATCAGATTTCAGTTTCTTTCCTAGATGTTTCATAAGTTTCAGAAAGTGACAACTTTGAGATTATTCACGCTTAACTAACAATGGGGTTGATAATAGAATGATAGTAGGATTATTTTGATTGAGTTGACCTGAGTAAAGTAACAGTGCCTGAACACTTCAGTCTGTAATGGGTGACCGGTGTCCTCTGAGAAAGGTAACTAGCAAGAGGGACAATGAGGATGAGAATGATGGGGGGAGGGCTGAAGTGCTGAGGCTGGTTAACCCAGATTTCAAGCAACACATTGTAAACCACAGCTGCTGTCAGTAGTGAACCTGAGAGGTTTTTACAAGACCACACCTGAGTTATGTGGGAGAAAAATTAATTTAGTAGCAGTGTGTAGGATGACTGGCAGTAGACACCATTTTTAAAGTCAGAATAGTCCAACTGGAGGGATATAAACAATGCAATCAAAACAAAGTTTGAATTAGCTATTTGTGGACTATAGGAACTTAAAATCTACTGGACAATGAAAAGAGCATGACTAATCTTTTTTAGCACCTCATCCTTCTGAGGTGTAAAATGCTATCTTTCTGCCTGTGGGTACGAGAGATGATCTGTGTTGTCGATTGGTACACAGGCACTGACATTAGGAGGGATGTCTAGGTGACAGCCAGTGGGGTCAGCCAGCATCTTATGGGGTGCCCATTAATCCTTCTCTTCCTACCGAGTGGGACACACCCCTGCCCTATAAACTTTGATATAGTCAGTTATATTTAGTTTTGAGTTAACAGAAGCCATTTGTTTGGCACTGGTGAATAAAAGGAAGAGTAATTGGTAGAGTCTCTGGAAGCAATCTGATAATTACATTTTTTTTAATTTTATTAAATTTATTGGGGTGGCATTGGTTAGTAAAATACTTTTGACAAAGTAGCTGTTGAATGATAGCTGAACAAAATGCTGCCCCTGGGATTGTGGTATCTCTTTCACGTGTCACAAGGGATTTGTTCAAATGGAACGTGATTCTATTGTGAATAAATATGCCCCCATCCCTGATTACAATAAAATGTACTTTCCAGGCTACTGTTGGTGATGGGGCAAAAGTATACACCTCTGCCTTCCCTGTGATCCTAATTTGGAGAACAGACATAAGTGCAAGGCGATTCCTTGTGGGGTTTTGTGTTGTGTCCAGCACTGTGCGGGTAAATGCAGTGTGTGTAGGGGACAGGGAGAGGCCTCAGCTCATCACCCCATTCTGACACTGGAAGTTGATCTTTCTGAGCCTTTGCTTTCTCATCTATGAAGTTAATAGTGTTGCATTAAGGAGAAAATAAGAATGGTATTATATAGTGCCATATAGAGAGCTTGGCACTTAATATTTATTATGTGTATACCAAAACCAAAGTTTGCTAGAATCCTTTTCTTCTTCTGCTCTCATGGAAGGTAACAGTGTATCATAGAATGCTACAATTTCAATTAGATGAAAAGTTGGAAGTAAATTTAGCTCACCTTTTTAAAAATTAAGGGTAGCATACCTTTTATTTTATTTATAGATGTAACCATAGCCATTTAAAGATAAGCTTGGTAAATGAATTGGAAGGTGAAGTTGATTGTAATCCTCACATTCATGTACTGAATATGATCACAGAGTAACAGGAAAGCATGTTTTTAGCGACTTGTTCACTGATTCTAAAGGAAATTACAAGGTATAGTAGAAGGAACTGTAAAGTGACTACTGTGAAGACCCAGTTTTATGTAGAACTACCTTTTATGTTTAGTTTTAAATTTCATTCAGTAAATTGAATATTAAATATTGCATTATATGCAGTTGTGAATGATAGGATATTCACTTATTTTTAAGTATTTTACATTTATATATTAGTGTATGTAAAATATTTTTAAATAAATTTACTTTATACATAACAGTTCCTCAAAATAACATGTGGCTAAGTGAATTAGTTTGCAGTGTTACCCTTAGTGTTTTTTGTTTTCTCTTCATTCCCGTCAGATGGATAGTGGCTATAATACACAGAATTGTGGAAGCAACATTATGGATACGGTTGGGGCAGAAAGTTACTGCAAAGAGAGTGATGCACAATCCTTGGAAGTCGAGAATAAATCTCGTTTTTAATAGAAAGGTATGAAAACTTGGTATGGTTGTAGATTAAATATTTATAAATATGACTTTTTGGGTCGTTTTCTGTTTTGCTTCTATTTTTATGTTTATGCCTCACCCTGTCTTCAGGTGTTTTAACAGAAGAGGGTGGTTTTTAAATGGGACCACTTTGTTCTCCGCTCTTCTGCTATGAGAATATGGAGAGGTTGGAGGAGGAGGGCTATCCCTGCTTTGGAATTAAGTGCTTGCAATCAGTTCCTTAAAACTAAAGAGGGGAGGGAGTCGAGGATTTGGCCTCTAATATTGTCTCAAAGCTAAACAAAGAATTTTGATTATTGGAGAGAAATAGTACAATTGAGAGGCTACACTTCAAATTAAGAACACTAAAAGAAAGATACTGGCTCTTAAAATGCAAAAGCCTTTGTAGACTTTGGATGCTGAGTGAGATAACACGTATTTTTATGTACTATTTATACAAATATATACTGTTGAAGACACTTACTGAAACTTCTAGATAGAATGGTTGTATCTGCATGTTCATATTTGAAGAAACCCATCGTATTTTTAAGCACTAATCAGGAGAATGTTTGACTTTTATATGGTAATTTAATAAACAGCAAATGTGCTACTGAGCCTAACTCTCCAAACATTAAGATTTAATATGGAGGTCACTTTATTTCCCCTTCCTCCATTTTCTCAAGAGCTGGGGTTGTAGTTGTCCATTTAAGTGAGCATGAAGGTACAGGAAGTACACTTTTTTTGGTACAAAATACTGATTTGTAAAAATCCCTATCTTTACTGTGCCCTTAAGACTGCATTCAGGTTTTAAAAACAGTTCTCACAATAGTTGCACCCTTAAGTGGTCTTATTTAAACAGAAAAATAAGTATTTTCTTCTCTTTCACAGGAAGACCACACAACACAGAGGTGTTGGATAAAAACAGCAAATCCTCCTTAATGCAGCTGTCAGGATGCCCCTCTCAGAACCAAAGACTTGCTGAACAGCTCTTTGCGTATGTGGCCGTGATTGGAAAAAAAGTGCTTCAATTAACATGCTTAGCTTTTTGCTTTTCCTCCTTAATGTGAAAACTCAAGGGCTTAATTTAGTGATACAGGAACAGAAAAGCTCCTGGGCTTTCAACAAGTTGCTGAAGTACAAGCTTATTTTTTATCAATAAATATTTTTGTACTTACCTTGAGTGATGAGTTTTAATAAAACATTTGAGTGATTACTTTCCTTCTATCCTACAGGGTCAGTGAACTGCATGTTAGTAATCCTCACTGACAGCACCGAATTTAGCAGTACCAAGAACATGGGGAACTGTGGAAGTACTGTTTTATTTTACATAAAAATGTGTGGATATAAAGATGAATTTAAATTTATAACCTATATGAAAGAAGTAAATCTGATTTAAATAAAAAACAAACTTAATTGCTAAGAGGTAGGAAAGGAGATTAAGCAAGTTTTTAAAACTCTGTTCATTTCTGTATAGGCATTCTTAGTTCCAGTCAACTACTTTAAAAAGCATAAATGCTAGGACAGCAGTACTAACAGCATCTTATTATATGTTATTAGTGGGGTAAATGTGGGGTGCCCAGAATCTCTCCATCCCTACAGAGAGGACAGAACTGGGTGACAGGTTCCTGTAGGGCTTTAGATCTGTGAAGTGACGGCTGGGCAAACATGTAATTTTTAAGTTATATTCATGTTGGAATAGAATGGGTATATGAAGTTGGGGGGAATATTCTTTACCTTAGGAGAATGTATATCCATATTTATAAACCACCTTTTAAAAACTGATTCATGAGGGAGTAATAATTCACATGTAGCCCAAGGAAATAAAGACATTATATTTGTGTCATTTTTTTTTTTTGCACCTTATAAGCTTACTGCTAACCTCCAAAAAATGCTTAACTCATGAACCTTGCTCAACCTCTCCCAGCAAACTAACCATAAAAGCCATTCACCACTAGGTCCACTGCAAAGGATAATGCATTAGCAAGCTGAGTTCTTAATCACATAGGCTTTAGAATCTATATACCCTTAAGACAGTTATACATACAGAGCTCTGGATCCCAAGGGTAAGATTCTCTGGCTGTTTTCTAATAGTACAAGTCAGGAAACAAAAGTACTGATTATAACTTGAATTCAAACACCTGCTCTGTCACTCAAACTTCATTCTGAGCCACAAAACCTCAATCTTCTGTTAAATGTGGGCAACATTCCTACCCAACAGAGCCTTTAAAGTGAGGTATTCCATGTAAGTTGCTTAGCGTAAGTACTGGCACTAGAAGCATTTTAGATTTAGCAAGGAAGCTTTAAGAGTGTAAACAAGGTTTTTGGTCATCTTGAACTACTAATGCCCGAATCAGGCCTTCATAAGTGAGGCACAGGAAAATAAACTTGGAAAGATAAATAGACAAGGTCCATGTAGCCTTGTTTTCTCTCTTAATAGAAGCCTCCCTTTTCCTCTACTGCAAGTAAATTATGGCCTGTACGCAAAGAATTTTTTTAATGGTTTGGGGCTCACAGAGGGGGAGGAGGGGTGGTATAAATCAAATTAGTATTTCTGACACTTTAAATTGACATTTCTGTGTCCATAAAGGTTTATTTTTTTTTTTTTATTATTGTTTTTGAGAGAGAGATACAGAGACAGAGAACTGAACTGGGGGAACTCCCCAGTTCAGCATATGGGTCCGCAAGGGCCGGGACTCGATCCTTGGTCCCCGGCGCTGCAAAGTGAGTGCTTAACCCACTGAGCCATCCCAGCTACCTCTCCATAAAGGTTTTGTCAGATACTCACCATGCTCATTTGTTTGTGCACTGTCTATGCCTGCTTTTGCCCTGTAAGAGCACAATAGTTGAGCACCAAGATTGTAAAACACTTTATAGGTGGCTGAGCCTCAAATGTCAGGCCCTTTACAGAAAAGACTTGTTGACACCAGCTCTTAACATATTAGTCCATTACTTGGCCAATACAACTCCAGGTTATCTTCCTTCAACTGAAACAATTTCTGCCTCAATGTATATAGCTAGAAGCCTTCCTCCAGAAAACTGGAACAATCATTTAACAATTACCGTATTTTCCGGCGTATAAGACGACCGGGCGTATAAGACGACCCCCTAATTTTACAGTTAAAACATAGGTTTAGGCCTATATTCGCTGTATAAGACTACAGCCTCGGAAGTGGGGGGTAGTCTTATACAGCAAATATAGGCCTAAACCTATGTTTTAACTAAAATTAGGGGGTCGTCTTATACGCCCGGTCTTATACGCCGGAAAATACGGTACCAAGTGCCTAAAATTACACACTGTAGTTATCTGACTTGGTATACCTGTCGAAGCATTTGCTACTCTTCTCATTGTGCCAGAAGCTCCTTCAAGGCAGAGATCGTTCACTTGACTGGTGATAAACCTGGTACATAGTAGGTGCTTCAGAAACTGAATAAGCAAAGTAGTATGTTCTGAGGTAACTATCTCCAAGTATTGGAAAACACCAATTTAATCATTACTGACTTTAGCAGTCACTCTGGGACACCAAACTGTAAGACTTGAATCTGTTCCCTTTAAAATATACTTATACAACCTCCCCTTTACTATATAATTCTATATGCAATTTAAATGCCATTAATCACCTACTTTTATAAGTAACATGATGTGACATTTAAAGTGTCGTTCATCTCCTTTCTTTGAACCAATGCCTTATTTTGGGGGAGATATTTGAGGTCAAGGATGATGACCATACTTATTACCTGATGAAACAACTATTGTTCCAGTCAGATCAAAATATCCTACATCTTGCCTTCCTACAATATCCTATTTCCAAACATTCACAGCTGTTCAAGGATCACTAAGAAAATGAAAGAGGCTTTTTAACAGAAAGAGAGCACTTAATAGATGTTAGGTAAATTAAAGATGGCAATGGAACATTAAATACTAACAGATCTTGACTTTAAAACTGCCATCCCAAACACAGCTTTCAAGATTTAGAAAGAAGAGATTGCTCCTTGCTTCCAAAAAATGTTTTCCCCCTTAAAAAAAAAAAAAAAAAAATGGTGTTTTCCTATCAATATTAAATAATCACATTACTTATGCAAAATTAATCTGCTCTTCAATGAGATGAATGCTCCCTTTAAATGATCTTTAGAAGTCCCTGAATTTACTATCCTGTCATTAAGTGATGGATATTCAATTGAATTTTTCTGCATAAACAGTTCTGTTCAATCCAGAAATGAAGTAGTATGATGGGACAGTGAACAGTTCAATAAAAATGCAAATTTTTAAAATTAAAATGTACTTAAAAGTAACAAACTTCACACACTTATGTTTAGAAGTGTGTGCTCAAGTTATTTATTTTTTTTAAGGAAGCCAATCCTTGAAGTTCTGTTGACTGTAGCTATTTTCCAACCTTCTTCTTCTTTCTCTCTGGTTCATTAATGTCCATGTTTGAAGTATCAGTAGGAATGCTTATTCCTGGTATCTACAGTAATGCAAATGGGGAAAAATAAGGTGAGTAAAAGCATAAAATAAGGAATAAATGTCATTCTCATCTGCCCCTTCCCAATGACACTTTCAAGTTCAAAAGGATGTAAGGGATAGATAGGCAAAATGGGTTTAGGAAAGGTTTTCCACACAAAGTAAAGTTCAAATAATGTGAAAGGCAGACATGATCTCAACAGGCAAGAAGCAGGTCGTTGGGGAAGTGTGTCCAACTGTAACACGGCCAGTTATACTAGCTGAGCCAATAAACTCTCAGCATCAGAGGCCGCAGCCATCTCGGGGAAAACAACGTTAAGAATCAATGAATCTTTTTGGTGAGACACAGTCTTCAAAAGTGCAGCTTTCAAAACTAGTAAGAGTGAAAAAAAGACGAAGCAGAAGATCTCAGAGTTCTGCTTTTGATACCAACGACCTCAGTAGAATCCTACGTATCTAGGATCCCATGGCCTATGTGATCAGTGAGAAAACAGGAATTGTTATGCAAGCATTTGTCCACACTACTTAAAAGATCCCCTCTATCATTAAACAGAAATAACATGACTATATCTGTCTTTCACAAAATATGTTCCACGACAACAGACAGTATGAGTTTACACTTACCTGTGGTTCTACCAGGGACATTCGGATTTTCTGATGCTGAAGATTAGATGAGTCTAACATGATTTTCACTTTAACTTTATCAAATATATGGAACACAGTATCTTCTATTTTAAGTGAAGGTATCTAAACAAAATACATTTTACTATTTTTAATTACTTTCATAACTTGAGGCTTTAAGTCTTTATAGTTTACCTTTCATATTAGAAGATTAAATTTAAAAATCACTTCAATATTTAATAAGTACCTCTAGGTGTTCAACTTACCAAAAACCACTGATCTAGTTGTCTCATGTAAATATGAGCTAGTTATGTGCACACTTCCTCCTTTCATTAAGATGATGGTCCCAATAAATATACACAGGAATCTCACCTCATTGGTCTAGTAGAGGGGACAGTCTATTATTTCAGAGTGCTACTTAGGTTAGGGAAGTAGGAAGTTACGTCAGATAAGAGACATTGGAAATTGGAAAATTCCCTCCCCTGAGCTTTAGCCATTTATTCCTTTACTTTAACCAAAACTTTATGTGGTATAAAAGAAAGAAATCAAGATCAACATTTGTAGGGGTATCAAATCCTTTAGCTTCCCTGAGCCACACATAAAATGTAATACACTAACATTAACAATAGTTGATGAGCTAAAAAAAAAAAAAAAAAAAAAATCTCAAATTGTGTTGGGCCTTATTCAAAGCCAGCGGCCCGGGGATTGGATAAACTTGTTACTAAGGTGAGAAACGGAATACAACTATAAGTTCAGTTGGCAATTTACCCTTTATAGGTACCATTTGCAACCTATAAAACAAAAAGTATCTCTTGCCTAAGCAAACAAATAAAAACATTAGAAATACTGTACCTCATCATCATAAATAAGCCGTTGCTTTGGTTTGTCCTTTTCTTCAAAAAAGACTGTACCTTCTAAACCATACTTTGGAATCAACACCACTATAGCATTCTTTCTTACAAATAGAATATAGGCTTCTTCACTTACTATTCCTTTGTTTTTGAAAAACAACTGTAAAATAATATACAACCTTATTAAGAACTGTCTTAAATATTTTGAAATTAACAAAAATTTAATATAAAATTTTAAAAAATGAACAATACTTCATCTCTACTAACATTATCAACACAAGGCAAATTACCTGTGTATGAAAAGCCACTGATGCACGTTGGGCATATTGAGCCATTTTGTGCCGGAAATTGAGATTTTTACATAAATCTGCAAGTTTGTGTTTGTCTGTCAATTCTGGGTAAGTACAGTCAGCCCCAATAGCCACAGCCAACAACCGATGAACAATGATGTCTGCATATCTAGAGAGATATAAAGAGAAATAAGGATCATGTTATGTATGTTAGCACTAAGATAGTCTTTTCAAAATTCAAACTTAACTGTTTTCATCTCCTTTAACTTCATAAGGAGGAAGTACCTTCTGATAGGTGAAGTGAAATGTGTGTATATTGGGGATGCTAAGCCATAGTGATGGAAGTCATTATCCATTCCAGAGCAGAAGTACACAGCTTGCATCATGCAGCGAGTGGCTAATATTCTCAACAGAGTGTTCAGATAGGGGAAAGTAGCAGAGTCAGCCCGATCCAAAGAGTCTGCCAAAGACTTGGCTGTATCAGTTTTAATTTCCAAATTCTGTGAAAAAAGGAGGCAAAAAAAGCACCCTATTAAACATTCAAAAATCAGCACCATTCTGTCTTCAAAATTATCAGATTGAGCAAACATGGTGCTTTTGACTAGATAAGTGTTTATGCCTTTTGTTGTTAACCAAGGAGAACTAAAAGTAAATTTATAAAAAGCAATGACTGTTTTGTACAGCATCAAAATTTATTAAGAACATTTTCTGAATGCATTCAAAGGTACTAAGGTATCAACACCATGAAGTAGGATGGTGATAGCGGCAGAGCTATTTCCCAAAGTCCAATCCGTGCTTGCCTACTCTTGGTTGGGGTAGAAAAAAAAAATCAGTGCACATCTGGATACTTTCTAACATGTCCAGATTTTCGCTGTGGATATTTTAATTCCATTCAAAGTAGAAGTGCAGGCAAGAGACAAAATAAAACATCATTATAGCTCAATGTTGTGATATATGAAACTTACCTGTTTTATCCTACTTTGGGAGATGATACAAAAATACTTAAATTCTCTACCCAGGTCTCAGGAAGAAATAAGACCAGAAAAAATTCCCCATTTACATCACAGGCCTTATTAGAGCAGAAGAGAAGCTGATTCTGTTCTGCTGGATATGCTAGGGGTAGGCCTACCATAAAGGTCTGAAAAATCAGAAACCAATGCCATTATGTTAAAATAATGCCCTGAAATCCAAAAGTACTCCGTCCAGCTCTCTGCCAAACAGGAAAGATGGGACCTGAACAAGTGATCCAAAGAAAACCAATGTAAGCCACAGTCAGCCCAAGGGTTAGTGTAACCATGCCTAATGAAAGTCTGCTACCCAGAGGCAGGAAGGTGTGTGGGGCTGAGGAAATGGGGCCCTCCCTGTAACTTTCTTTTTTTTTTAATGTCTGCAATAAATGGACATGCTTCTTAAAGACATGATATGAGTTGAAGATAAACAGAAAAAAAATAATTATTTTTAAGTCTCTGAAGTTAGGCAGTTCAGAGGAGGTATAAAGTAACACAGGCATAGAGAACATATACAAAGGCAGAGAGATATGGAAGAGCTTAATATGTCCAGGAATCTGCAAGTAACTTAAGTCTACCCATATATAAATGTGGCAAATTACAAAAACATGTGTTATACACCTTAAATGTACATGTTATACATAAAGTATACTGGCATATTTTTGCATTAAGAAACAAGAAAACTTTTTTGGAGATGTGAACATAGACTTGATTATGCAGTGCAGTGGACAGATCACAACACGAATGCAGATATTTCGAACTGTAGGGCCTGACCTTGGACTTAGCTGCCTTAACCAGAATGTCGTAATTTGATGGAGGTGGAGCAGGATGTTTTCGAAGCAGAGCATGTTCAGAAAATTCTTCATAAATTTTTTTTGCAACAGAGATATTGGCAAGTAACATAAATTCTTCTACCATGGAGTTTGTTTCTCTGCCAATGAAAAAAGTCATTAAGGAAAGAGAATCTGATAATTCTATATATTATATTTATTCACAAAAAACCCCTGGTATCAGGCTCATCGTTCAGATTAACATTAGACTTCTTTGTACAGAAGGTTCATACCAACTAAGAGACTTCTTTATTTTTGCTCTAATGCTATAAAGCACATACTGGTCCTAAATAACAAACTTGAATATATTCTCATTTTTAATCTTTAACCATCTACTAGAAAAGCATAAATGCAAATTTAATTTGTGTTACTTTATACAAAACGCATGGAAAAGAGGCCTAATTCTGATTTAACCAAAAATCCCTTTGCTTCCTAAATCTTAAATCAATAAAACAGTAACAACAGCTGAGCACAACATCTAAATACTCTTCACAAGACCCAATGAGGTAGGTACGATTATCAGTCACAAATAAACTGAGGCACAGAGGTCAAATAACTTGTCCAGAGTTACATAGGCAATAGTGGCAGAATTCAGATCCAAACCTAGGCAGTCTGGCTTCTAAGCTCTAATATCACTATTCTGTTTTACCACAGTACATTCTACATTAAATACTGAAGTAAGTAGGACAATCTTCTTCTACTTACATAACTACTAGTAGTAAGTTCTAAAACATGACACACATCAAGACAAACTAATTCAAATTAACAATTTTTCTATTCTAATGCTACCGGTAATCAGTTTTATATCAGAAAATCTTATAAGTGAGATATTTACTTTTCTATATCGTTCGTTAAGTCAAAAAGAAAAAAACTATAGAAATCATAACCCTACTAGAAATAGGTATTTTGGGTATAAATATGTTTCGTTTACTAACAAAGCAGGCATTACATTTTAAAATCATTATCTTATTTAGCGCCCATGAAAATACCTAAGTTCCTTGGTTTGTAGATCTATAGGATCATGAGTTTCACTGTCCATGTGAAATCGAACTTCTGGAGAAGAGAGAGTCAAAGCCCTAAATGAAAATTAAAGAGGTGAATTACTTAAGTGAGCCGTTAACAGACGTAATTCCAGAAGTTATTCTTTTAAACCGGAAAGTGGTTATAGCAAGTGCGTAACAGTTATTCTTCTGAAGGCTTCATGACCATCTGCTAATGCTAAGTTTTATGTTCTATTTCCATGGATAGCTTAATATTTTACAGATCTAAAATGCACCTAAAGGGGAAGCTGGGATGGCTCAGCGGGTTAAGCGCTTGCTTTGCAGGCCCGGAGACCAGGGATCAAATCCCGGCTCCGGCCCACGCAGACCCATGTGCTGAACTGGTATGTGCCCCCAGTCCAGTTCTTGCCGGGGCCTATGTGGGAGGCTTCTGGTCCAGTTCCTGCCCTGCGAAGCCCCGTTCCCACCTGTGGAGTGAAACTATTTGGAAAACTGATGCTGTCAACTGTGGAGACTGCTCTGGGCCCTCCCTCTCCTCTCTGTCTCTCTCTGTCAAAAACCAATAAAAACAAATGTTTAAAATGCACCTAAGAAAGTACAAAACCAACACAACAAAATATGAGTCCTTGTGCTTATGAAGGTTTGAATATCTCCTATACCCATGCTATGAGTTTTTACTGAGCTACATGGGTTTGTAATCACTTTTACAAATAAAGTTGGGGTGAGGGATGATGGAGAGAAGCAAAACGGAAGTATCTATGGGTAGATCAGTGATATCAGAGGGTCCACAATTTAAAAGTATGTTCCACACAGACTCAACCAACAGAAAGAAGACTGATAAAATACTCTTATTACATTACAAACACTGATGGCTATTAATATTTGAGTGCTATGTGTCAGATAACATACTATGCTAAGTGTTTTACATGCACGGTTCATTTAAAAGTTAATTCCCGCAAGGCAAATGTTTCTTTACACCTGGACACTCCTTTCATTGGATCAGCTACAAATCAACTTAAAGCTTAGATTTTTAGTGACCTTGTACAATAAGGAAAGGGGAAAAAAATAATATGAAATGACACAAGTAAAGTGAGATCCAAGTCTTTTTCTTCTTAAACTCCTCACTTCTATTAGAACTACTAAATACTAGAGAGAAAGTCTCTAACAAAAAAATCCTTTCTTACCATGCAGTACTAACAAGGTGCTGCATCAGACCTAATGTGTTTATTAAAATACATCTTGACTTAAAAAGCAAGGTATACTAATCACATTTTGATCATGTTTCTTTCATAGAATACTATCCATGATAAAGCATTTATCCTTTAAAACAGATATAATTTAAGCTAAGACACAAGATGCAAAAAATGTCATTTTGTTTTTACTAATTGTTCTAAGACTGAGAAAATTCAATGATAGCTTTTACCAGCAGATGACCTAGTTACAAAATTAAAGACCATATTTGAAGTAAAAAAAAAAAAATCTTTTCTATCCTAATTATGAAAAGCAATGTTACAAATCCAAGTTTACATGTCTTATTTTAAAACCACCAAAAAGAACTATGGTTTCAATTTGTTTTATTCAGTTGCTTTTAATACAAACTTTCTATAAATTATCTTTATACAAGCTTTCTTCTGATGCCTAGCATATTATAAACCTTTAATAAACAAATATTTGCTGAACAATGTTTTATTTTGTATCATGAAAATAATCTAATTACAGTCCTCTTATTTACACCTAAGTGACAAGCTTGAGCAGCAGTTCCACTAAGGTTTTACTGCATCCAAATGATCCTTACACAGTTTCAAGTTTCATACTTAGGATCCTATGGAAAATTCCCAGGAAACTGAGTGATAGAGATAGGAGTGACTTAGCCTAACTACCTAGAACAACACTGTCCAGTGGAATTTTTTGCAGGAATGGACAGCTTTCTATCCACACTGTCCAATATGGTAGTCACTAGCCACATGTGGCTACTGAGCATTTGAAATGTGGTTAGTGAAACTCAGGACCTAAATTTTTATAAATCAGCGCAGATCTAGAGTTTGCATTCCCGAACAAAAATACTTTTAGTAACTGTGTGTGACCCTACTCTGGATGGGCATGGGAATCCACACAGCAACACCAGAAAGGATCACATACTTGCTTTATTCTGATAGTTGATGATGTCTTTCAAGAACCAAATTTCTTTCGACTACTTTACTTCAACAAGTTTGGGTACTTGGACACTTTTTGTACCTTTTGTAGGTAGGCAAATGCCAACACAATAGCTAAAAGACGTGAAACTGCCACTAGCAGATCTTTGGAAAAACTGCTTCCATGTAACTCTTAATCATTTAAAAACTAAAGGTGTTGGATTAAACAATCTGTAAAATCTCTTCCAACTCTAAAGTGCAAGAAGAACTTCCTCTATATTATTTAAACTGAAAACAAATATTCAACCTGGAAATTCATTTCTAATTAAAATCAGAAACGATCCACAGAAAAGTCTTAAGGAGCTCTTGCCTTCCTAGAAATTTAAGATCTTTAATTCAAACATATCAATTTTTAGGACAACAAATTACAAGGACAGAACTCCTTAACAAATTTGAGTCCAGAATCAAGTTGCTGATAATTAAAAGTTAGAAGAAACAGGATGTTAATGTTCAGCCTAATAAATAATTCATCACTGTCCATTACATAACACTTTTATGAATCCCCAAGTTAAACACCAAGATAAATGATTTAATAAATATCTTAATATTTTTGAAATGTACCCTTTCTCAATTCTTCTTTTTTTCAAAATCTTAGCTAATTTATTTAGTCCACGGAGACTAATGGTAATATCATCATTCATAGTTGCTGAATCAATTCTCATCTGAGCTTCAGCATATGTAAGGGAAGCCTAAAAAAGAAACCATGTTATAATATAACTTATAAATTACAAAAACTGATTTACTACATTCTCATATTTGCACTACAGAAAATCCATGATTTTAGAAAACCCAAAAATTATTAACAAAAGAAAAATTCATAGCTGCAACATATATACTCCACACAGATAATTTCTGGCTTGGCTCATTAACTCTCTTACTTGATGTTTTATCTAACATAAGCAAACTTCTGTTAAAGTAACATGGTAACAATGTTAGTAAATAAACTACTTAAACTTTAATTACTTTCATATTTCAGTTATTGTATAAATACTTAGGTGATGTTAAAATAAAATTAAAAGGTTAGATTATTCTCTGATAATGACTGTAAAGTGAAATCCTTTCCAGAAGATCATTACTCCCCTAGTCACTGGCAAATAATTAAGAAAATTGTAGTAGTCATCATGTTCTGCAGGAAATCTAAACACCCAAAGTACCTAAAAATGGGACAAATCATAGCTAAAAAAGATTTACATTAATTTCCAATTTCAATCCAAATATACAAATGGCTGCTTCTGTTCTTATTTCACTTATCAGGGAAAACATTTTTTAGCTGACTGAAAAAATAAAAGTAGTTTCACAAGTAAAAATCAGGAACAACATAAGAGAGTTACATGATGCAGTCCAGGTCAGATTAATGGGAAAGTCAACTTCTCTACTAGGAGCTAAGAGTTCCCTTTCTAAAAATGTTGTCTGTTATATGTTCACTAAATTTTTTCATATAATTTAGTTATACTTATGAAGTATGAGTTACAAATTAATTCCTATTTAAAAATACAAATGGTAGAAAACTTAAATCATTCATAAATCACTATTTGTTAATCCAACACTGTTTTCTTTCCAACTACTAGTAATCAGAACAGAAAGAATGATGTTAAATACAGAGAAAAAACAGGCAAATTTGGAAAATGGATCACTGGGAGAAAGGGAGTTTGGCAAACCTCACAGGAAGATTTGGGACAAAAGGGGAGCACAGGAAATTGAGGGAGAAGTGCAAAACAAGGAAAAGGATGAGAAAGACAATCTGGCTCCATTTTGTCTGAACATATCTCAGGCTAACGGTGTGCTGGAATCCAACTATGATTTATAGTGTCATTTCTATGAATCAACATGAGAAACAAGGAGATGGTAGACAGGCCAACTTTTAAAACACTAACCTGTCACAAGTTGGGAGAACTTCAAATACTGGGATAATCCTGAGTGAGGACAAGTCATTGATTTGGTCTTCTCAAATATAAACATTTTATAAGTTTCTAAATACAGGACAACTGCTACATATACTCCTTTCTAAATAACATCAGGAATTTAGCAGATAACTGCAAAAAACTAGATTTTGTTGTAAGGCTGGGGAAAAGATTCTTAACTTAATAAGCCTTTTTCAAAACAATCTAGAATACTGCTTAAAAGTATCAAAGATTTTAAACACTAAATGTTAACCATGAAACTTACCTTTGAATTAATGGCACTTTTGGTAAACCTTGTTTTTAAGATTTCAGCATTGTGATTCATTTCCCAAATACATGAAAATGCCAGCCTATGGTAAAAAAGAGACGGTATTTTCTAATGGGAATCTGTTAAAATAGTAACTATGTTCTGACAAAAAACATGCATAAATACCTGTCAACGTTACATCGTAAGGAACATAAGTTAGAACTAAGTAACTCTGGAACCATGTCAATCCTCTGGAACAGATAAAAATAGCCACAGATTACTTAGCCATATCCACACATTTATTTGAGGTTCTATTCTCAAATAGCATTAATTTAACAAGGTAAAAAAAAAAAGGAGTATTCTGGACTTTGTGAATAGAATTGAGAAAACATGAAATAAAAAGTCTATTTTTAGAAAAGCCCTTACTCAAAATTGTTACAAAAGGGAAGCAATGAAAGAAAACTGGATCTAAGTTTAAGTCCTCTACACTAACCACCTAGTTGTCCTATGAAAGCCTGAAACCTCTAGTCTGGATAATAAGCCTAAACTAGGTAACTGACACAAGCCCTACCAGCTCTAAGACTGGCCTTTCTCATAGGCTTAACACAAACTATAAGTGGTGTTTTTAAAATACTAAAAAAAAAGCACTGAAATTTTACGGAGGAAAACAACAGAGAAGAACTTTGACACTGAGTTTATACAGACTAAGATAAACTTTCCCCTATGTTTTCACAATTTTTCTCTATAAATTTATAGAACTACACTTAAAAGAATAAACAGTAAACTGATAGACTCATGACTTAACTTTATAAAAAACAGAAAATACAATTAGTTACCCTTAAATAAGTTAAATGCCACACAATTCATATCAACTACATCTACTTGTTATTTGCAACACTCAATAACAAAAAACAATGCAATATTTTCACTGATTTAAGGCCACTTTATTCTATGTACTATTAGTCTTTTAGCTAATTCATGTACTATTCCAAACTCTGACTCTCCAAAAATCCAAAAGTGCCCATGATGTTTACAAACTGACTATGCACAATTAACATAATAGTTATTCATCAAATTTCACTAACTCCTGAGGCTGTCCTTTCCTTAGGAAATACCTCAGAGGATTTTATTATTAAGAATAAAACAAATGATGAAAACACTGTAAGCATGCATCAAAATTCCATTTTAAATTTCACACCTTTACCTTTTCACAAAGATACACAGTGGTTCCCCTCCTGGCTGATTCCTGATCCAAAGCATTTCCTGGCCTAATAAAATGGCTGACATCAGCAATATGGACACCGACCTTAAAAAGATAAAAGGACGTCAACATGCTAAACTGGGTAAATGTGGAGTTTTCATGAGAAAAATGTAAATAAGCTGAAAAAGAGCTCAGACACATTTACCATTTCAATTTTTGATACATGTGCATTAGTCTCTGCAGCTATAATAGGCTATACTTGGCACAAGTAACTCAAACTCTACACTGGATCAAAAGAAAATGAACTCAGAAAGAAAACTACCTTTGGATAAGAATATAAGTACAATACAAATACCTCCAAATTTCCATTTTCAAGTTCCCTACAATGCAGAGCATCATCAATATCGGTACATCCAGGTGGGTCCACACTACAAACACACAGATGTCTTAGGTCTTCTCGGATTTTCATGTCCTAGAACACACCACATGATTAAGAAACTATTTTGGTGATACAAATGCAACATAGCTCCTATGAAATCAACAATATCTATAAAAAAAAAAAAACACAAGGAAAAAAACTAAGCTTTGTATTAATAACCAGACATTGAGTTGTAACTTGTGGTTTCCTCGCCTTTGAAAAATTTGACATCAACTAATGTTGGTTCTCTAAAAAAGATTATCTTTCAGTAAAGCAAATGATTTCTGTAATACCTACGAGTTCTGTACCTAACTAAATGTGGGGAAAGAGGAAACTATGGTTTCTACATATTTAAAAGCATACAGAAA